>JARQOD010002028.1:0-85378 GCA_033576555.1 Oophaga sylvatica
TGTTTCTCTGCCATTTCAGGTGGAGGTTGATGCCTCTGAAATTGGGGCAGGTGCCGTTTTGTCCCAAAGAGAATCCAGAGACCTCTAAAAGAAACCCTTTGGCCTTTTTCTCTCGAAAATTTTCTCCTACTGAACGTAATTATGACGTGGGTAATCGGAGTTATTGGCCATGAAGTGGGCTTTGAAGAGTGGAGACATTGGCTGGAGGGAGCCAAACATCAGGTGGTGGTCCTTATGGACCATAAGAATCTGGTTAATCTGGAATCTGCCAAGCGACTTAATCCTAGACAGGCCAGGTGGGCCTTGTTTTTCACACGTTTTAATTTTGTGGTTTCCTTTCTTCCTGGCACTAAGAATGTTAAGGCGGATGCCCTCTCGAGATTTTCCTTGCGGACTCTCCTGATTTATCTGATCCTTCTGTTATTTTGAAAGAAGGTGTATTTCTTTCCGCCATCTCGCCCAATTTGAGACTGGCTCTGGAGGGTGTCAGGAGGATAGGCCCGAGCGCTGCCCTGTTGGGAAATTGTTTGTCGCGGATCAGTGGAAAAAGAGTGTGATGTCTGAGATTCATTGTTCCTCGTTGGCCGGTCATCCTGGAATTTTTGGTACCAGAGACTTGTTAGTCGGTCCTTTGGTGCCTACTTTGTCTCGTGATGTCAGGGAATTTGTGCAGTCCTGCGGGACTTGCTCTCGCTCCAAGCCTTGCTCTCGCTCTAGTGGTTTGTTGATGCCATTGCCTGTGCCCAAGAGACCATGGACCCATATCTCTATGGATTTCATTTCCGACCTCCCTGTTTCTCAGAGAATGACCGTCATCTGGTGATTTGTGATAGGTTTTCCAAGATGATACATCTTGTGCCATTACCTAAGTTGCCTTCCTCCTCTGAATTGGTGCCTTTGTTCCTTCAGCACGTGGTTCGTTTACACGGCATTCCTGAGAACATTGTGTCTGACAGAGGAGTCCAGTTTGTTTCCAGATTTTGGAGGACCTTTTGTTCTAAACTTGGTGTTCAATTGTCTTTCTTCTCGCGTTTCATCCTCAACCAATGGTCAAACTGAGAGAACAAACCAGACATTGGAGACTTATCTAAGATGCTTGTGTCTGCTGATCAGGATGACTGGGTCCTTTTTTGCCTTTGGCTGAGTTTGCTCTTAATAATAGGGCTAGCTCTGCCACTTTGATGTCTCCATTTTTCTGTAATTCTGGGTTTCACCCTCGATTTTCTTCAGGACAGACGGAGGCTTCTGTCTGTCCAGGTGCTGACTCTGTTGTGGAGCGTATGCAACAGATTTGGGACCAGGTAGTGGAGAGGTTGTCCCTCTCTCAGGAGAGGGCCCAGCGGTTTGCTAACCGCATAGGACTGATGGTCCTCGGTTTAAAGTGGGGGACTTGGTCTGGTTGTCCTCAAAAAATATTCCTATGAGAGTGGCATTCCTAAATTTAAGCCTAGGTTCATTGGACCTTATAAGATCATGGAGATTCTTAATCCTGTTTCTTTTCGTTTGCTTCTTCCAGGGACATTTAAGATCCATAACGTGTTCCACAAGTCCATGTTGAAGAGTTTGTTGAGCCAGTGGTTCCTACTGCTTTGCTTCCTGACCCTGTTCTGGTTGAGGGCAATATGGAGTTTGGGTTGAGAAAATATTGAATTCTCGTTTTTTCTAGACGGAAACTCCAGTATTTGGTTAAGTGGAGAGGTTATGGTCAGGAAGACAATTCTTGGTGTTTGCTTCGGACATCCATGCTAGGAGACTCATCCGTGCGTATCATAGAACTCATCCTGACCGACCTGGTTGCTCAAGTGAGGGTTCGGTGACCCCTCCTCAAGGGGGGGTACTGTTGTGAATGGACTTGAAATGAGATCTGAGCAGAGGCTCCCTCTGGTGGTTACAAGCGGTACTGGACTGTCCAGTGAAGATTGTGAGGATTGGGAATCAGGTGTTACTGACTGGTCTTATATAAGGGAGTCGCCTTCCCATCAGGGTTGCCGGTGATCAATTGTTCTGGTCTCAATCCTTGATTCCTGTTTCCTTTGTAGCCTGCTGTGTCGTGTCTGCATCTCCTGCTAACAGATAAGACATTTTCTTCTTTTTGTTTTTGTGCTTGATTTTTGCATTTTGTCCTGCACTTCTGTGGGGGCCTTCAGGGTCTCCTCCGGGAGTTTTTGCCCTCTCAGTTTAGTTCAGCCACTGATGTTTGTACATTTGCTTTTTCCAGTTTTTTCAGTGGCTGCTGTTTTGATTTTGTTACACCAGAGAACTAATTTAGGTGGTAGAGGTCGTGTGATCTCAGGTGTTTTTGAAATTAGTAAGTTGGTGCTTTTCAGGGTTTTTTGGGATTGCAGTAAGTGCCCTTCCTATCCTTTTCTATTTAGGTAGTTTGGGCCCCAACGTTTGCTCATACTATTTTCTATCTGTGTCAGTATTTCTTCTTGTCTAACCGCCATTACATGTTTGGGGGCTTTCTATGTTCTTTGGGGATCTGCTCCGGGGCAGATAGCTTTCCTCTTTCTATCTTTAGGTGTAGTTAGTTTCTCAGGCTGTGACGAGGCGTCTAGGACCAACGTAGGAACGCTCCAACGGCTGCCTCTAGTTGTGGTGGTTAGTCAGGGTACTGCAATCTCATAGATTCCAACTGCTCTGGTGTATTGCCTTTTTTACCTGCACTACTCAGCTACCGAAACATAACAGACGACCGTGTGGTGCGGAGTGCTCCTCGTTTTCTGGAGGCTCTAAAAAAGGTCTTTTTAGGACCTCAGGTCACCCACGATACGGCGCTACTACTGCTGGCATTGGCACAGGGTTCGTCTTTGGTCAGTCTGTTTTCCGTCCAGTTTCGGACTCTGGCCTCAGAGCTAGACTGGTCGGATAAAGTACTCATTCCAGTCTACTGGCGAGGTCTGGCTGATCATGTTAAAGATGCTTTGGCTACCAGGGAGATTCCCGCCACACTGGAGAAGCTTATCGCCATATCTACCCGCATCGACCTCCGTTTTCACGAGCGGAGGTTGGAGCGGTCCCAATGTAGGCAGAGGTTCCGGCTGGCTCCCACCATCGCCAGACCTCTGGAATCTTCCAGCCAGGCGCCCGCTCCCATGAGGCCCATGGAGGTTTCTCGAGCGGGACCTAAGTCCCGGCCGCTCGAGTACCCGTGGTCTGTAACATCTGCCAGCAGTTAGGACACTATGCCAACAAACGTCCACAGCGGTCGGGAAAACGGTCGCGTCTAGTGACCTTGGGAGAGGTTCACTAGACACTGCGGCATTTTCCACCAAGTTTCCTTTAAAGGGACAATTACAGTAGGTCCATCCAGCCTCTCCCGCTGAGCTCTGTGTGGATTCCGGAGCCGAGGGGAATTTCATGTCCTCTGCATTTGCTCTCCGCCACACTATACCTCTGGTGATGCTCGCCCAACCGGTGACTGTGCGAGTAGTGAATGGATCAACTCTGCCCTCCCAAATCACCCTCCAACGATCCCTCTCACTTTATCTATGTCCCCGTCCCATCAGGAGAGTATTTATTTTCTTGTCCTGCCCGAGGGAATAGACGAGGTGTTGCGGGAGTAACTTGGCTCCGTTACCACTCTCCTCATATTGAGTGTCCTCTGGGAGGATACTGGGGTTTGGGGGGATTCATGTAGAGGCAGGTGTATCAGGGAGTGCGTTCAGGTCACCACCACAGAGATACCCGTAGATCTCACTTCTCTTCCTCATGTTATTTGGGCATATGCAGACGTTTTCTCCAAGAAGGCGGCGGAGACTCTTCCACCTCATCGCCCCTATGACTGTCCTATTGATCTCTTGCCTGGAGCAGAACCTCCTCGGGGAGAGTATACCCCCTCTCGCTCCCTGAGACGGAGCCATGTCCCAGTACATTCAGGAGAATCTGGCACGAGGGTTCATTAGGAAGTCGGTGTCACCAGCAGGAGCAGGGTTCTTCTTTGTGCAAAAGAAGAACTGAGAATTACGTCCATGCATTGACTACAGGGGTCTTAACGCCATCACCGTCAAGAATAAGTACCCGTTGCCCCTAATCTCCGAGCTCTTTGATAGGCTCCGAGGAGCAGGAGTATTTACCAATCTTGATCTACGTGGTGCCTATAACCTAATTCGCATCCGTGAGGGGGACTAGTGGAAGACAGCTTTTAATACCAGGGATGGGCATTACGAATACCTGGTGATGCCCTTCGGGCTCTGTAATGCTCCCGCTGTTTTCCAAGACTTTGTCAATGATATCTTCCGGGATATGCTCTCCACCTCTGTGGTAGTCTATCTGGATGATATTCTCATCTTTCACCAGATATAGACTCTCACCGGAGGGATGTCAACAAAGTCTTCGACCTCTTACGGGCAAACTCCCTCTATGCCAAGCTGGAGAAATGTGTGTTTGAGCAGGAGTCCTTACCTTTTCTGGGCTATATCATCTCTGCCCAGGATTGGCTATGGATCCTGCCAAACTACAGGCTGTAATGGACTGGCAAGAACCCCATTCTCTTAAAGCGGTGCAGCGCTTTATGGGTTCATTAATTATTATCGCCAGTTCATTCCCCATTTCTCGACTTTGGTAGCTCCCTTGGTAGCCCTCACCAAGAAGGGAGCAAATCCCAAGTAGTGGTCTGAGGAGGTCTCCAAGGCGTTCTCTTCCATCAAGTCGCATTTTGCCAGTGCTCCCATATTACATCGCCCTGATGTTGATAAACCGTTTGTTTTAGAGGTGGACTCCTCTTCTGTTGGTGCTGGAGCAGTCCTATATCAAAAGGATGCTCAAGGTCGGAAGCATCCCTGCTTCTTCTTTTCTAAGACCTTTACACCAGCAGAGAGGTATTATTCCATCGGGACAGGGAGTTGCTGGCTATGAAATTGGCCTTCTCAGAGTGGAGACATCTTCTGGAGGGAGCTCGTTTTCCCTTCCAAGTCTTCACCGACCACAAGAACTTGGTATATTTGCAAACGGCTCAGCGGCTAAATTCTCGCCAGGCCAGATGGTCCCTATTCTTCTCTCGGTTCCATTTCACCCTCCATTTTCTCTCCGGTGAGAAGAATGTTCGGGCCGACGCTCTCTCTCGCTCCTTAGTGTCATCAGAGGAGGAGGATGAGGAGCCTCGGCTTATTGTCCCTGAAGAAAGCCTGAGAACTGTAGCCCCGGTTTCGCTAGAGTCTGTGCCTCCGGGCAAGACTTTTGTGCCCACTAATTTGCGACTGGAGGTACTCTCTTGGGCACACTCGTCCAGGGTGGGTGGACACTTTGGGGCAAAGAGGACAACTGAGCTATTGGCGAGGACATACTGGTGGCCACATATGGTCCGTGACGTCAGGGAGTATGTTCAGGCGTGTGTCTCCTGCGCCAGGAACAAGTCCCCTCGACAACGGCCAGCTGGGTTACTTTTTCCTTTGCCGGTGGCAGACAGGCCCTGGGAGATGGTCGGGATGGACTTTGTGGTGGGCTTACCCAAGTCTCGGGTTGCACTATCATTTGGGTGATCACCGACCACTTCTCCAAAATGGTGCACTTAGTGCCGCTACCACGGTTACCTTCCGCACGGGCCTTGGCAGCATTATTTATTAGACACATCTTCCGTCTACACGGTATGCCAGACAAGATTGTTAGCGATCGAGGTCCCCAATTTGCGTCTCGGTTCTGGAGAGAGTTGTGTCATCTACTCTGCATTGAATTGAACCTCTCCTCTGCATATCATCCCGAGACGAATGGGTTGGTAGAGAGGGCCAACCAGACCTTGGTCACCTACTTGCGACATTTTGTCTCTGCCAGGCAGGATGACTGGGCATCTCTGCTTCCGTGGGCGGAGTTTGCGCTAAACAATGCTGTGGCTGACTCCACCGACAGACCCCATTCCTATTAAATTACGGCCAGCATCCGCGGGTACCGGTGCCCATGCCCGTTGCTTCCGCTGACTCCAGGGTGGCAGACTGGGCTGTGGAAGCACGGGACATATGGGACCGCACCCAGGATGCCATTCAGGCTTCCAAGGAAAGGATGAGGTCTTCTGCCGATGCTCATCGGCGTCCCGCTCCGACATTTTCTCCTGGCGACCTAGTGTGGCTCTCTGCCCGAAACATCAGGCTACGGGTGGAATTCACTAAATTGGCACCTCGCTATTTGGGTCCCTTCAAGGTTCTTGAGCAGGTGAACCCTGTGGTTTACCGTTTGGCCCTTCCGCCTCGCCTTGGTATCTCCGACACCTTCCATGTATCCCTCCTAAAACCCGTGGTCATCTCCCGTTGCCTGAGTCATCTGCCGGGACGTCGGGTTTCGTCTTCGGACGACTATGAGGTGAATGCCATTGTTGGGTGCAAGGTGGTACGAGGCAAAAAATTTTATTTGGTGGATTGGAGGGGTTATGGGCCTGAGGATAGGTCCTGGGAGCCTGCCGAGCATGTTCACGCTCCGCAGCTCATCGCTGCCTTTGAACGCAGCGAGGCCCAGAGAGGGGGGGGCCCTAGGAGGGGGGTAATGTTAGGGTTCGAGTTCCCGCTGCTGCACAAGGGAGTCTCGAGCCCGTCCCGCTGCGGTCTCCCATTCATCTCCGGCCGCGTGGAGCCTGCTCAGCAGAGACATCGGTCAAGGCGTCTTGCCCACTCCTCTACTGTGCAGTGACTTGCTGCTGCCTTTCCTGGATCTGCTATTATAGCCAGTGCTGGAGCAGCCGTCTTTGAGACAAAGTCCTGCGTTTTCCCATCTGAGCATGCCCAGAGTGAGATCTCTCATTGGAGATCAGGGGTCACATGTTCAGGTACTGCAACTGTATGGTAGCTGGCCAGGGTCGGTGTCCTAGATGCCCTAGATTACCGGCGTAACCGGTGAGGAGTTTTGATTGCCGCATTCAGGGTCTGGCGTTCAGACGCCATAGATTGCGGTGACTCCCGCGAGGACATTAGCACATGATCACGCGTTATGTACGCTTAGCACTTAACTGTGTACCTGAGAGCCTGACAGGACACAGCACTTTTCCTCAGCGGCCCTGTGACGTAACTGGGTTTGCTTTCGACGCTAGACAGCGCCCTAGCGTTTTACTTTGCGGCTCACTGAAGCTAAGTGAGTTCGCACCTATCGCCATATAGCGCTGTGGCATTTCCGTTAGCGGCTCTGGGTATTAACAGAGTTCGCACTTACTGCCACAACGCGCTACGGCGTTTTTTAGCGACTCTGCGGGATAACAGAGTTCGCTACTTTCGCCATTTTACTAGCAGCAGTTCCGCCTGCACGGTGGACCCCGGGCTGCGAACGCACCTCTCTACCTCATATATTTGGTGCGTTCCGCAGACCCTAACACGTACTACAGGAATCAGACGTGCTGACGTGCTGATGACAAGAGGCCAGCGTTGTCCAAGAAAGGAGCTACAAGCTGAGATATTTCAAGGTAAGAAACATGGATGTTATTACTTCTTTTTCTAAGCAAAGTAGACTGAAATTTATGTCTGTAGATCCGTCTAATTTAGAAGTTTTATGGCTCAGCTTTTATGCAGAATGTGAAATGGAAAATCTAAAGCTAGATTCTAAGATGGTGTCCTTTAATAGAGAAAGAGAGAAATTGAAAAATATTTTACAGTTGGTTGACGTATTTCATAAGTTTGTATCAGAGAAATCTGAAAATGACTGTGTAGAAATAGTGTCAGATGATGCTAGTGATGTTCCCGAGATTGACTGTAATGAGGAAATTGAGCAAGATGTGGGACAAGTGTCTGTAATGGCTACTGAAGGTGACCTTGTCTCTGATGATGTAAAAAAAGATGGTGGAAATGTGGGAGGAGACTTCAGAACTAAAGATGGAGGAAATGTGGGAGGAAACTTGAGAACTGATGTAGGAGGAAACATGGGAGGAGACTTCAGAACTAATGCAGATGACGTACGAGGGACGGATGTACAAAGGCCATCAAAAATAGAAGACAATTCAGAGGCCCAACTCCAAATTAAAGTTAGGAAAAATTTGTTAAAACTATGCAAAATCATTCCTGCATATGATAACAATATCCATGTGTGCAGAAATTCTGAAATTTTTGAAAGTACTGTTGATAAGCTTGATTTAAGTAATGCTGAGAAAAAATCAATTATTTAAATTGTGGCTTCCTGCAACCTTTTCCAGATGTTTAACATTAAAATTGTCTTGTGATACCGACTTACATGGAGATCTAAATGATAAAGACAGACTGAAAATTCTGATTTTCTGTGCATTAAATGAAAATTGTCCAGATATTGATATTCTTCAAAAATTAAGGATTGGTCGGAAAGAATGTACTTTTACATTCATGTCCATATTTGAAAGGTTGTACAAAACTCTAATTACCAATGTCAAAACAAAATCAATGTTAAAATATTTTGTGGACAAATTTGGATTCCTAAATTCTGTATCTCGTGTTATTGCGTCACAAAAAGATACTTTATTTGAATGTGCGCAATTCCTTGATTTTGCTAGAAAACATGAGAATCGTGAAAGGAAAAAGCCAGTGTCAAAACCTCCTAAACTGAGTCATCCCCGTAATCAAATCTATGACTTACGAAGAAAATTACATATTTGTTATAAGCCTTACGAAATGATCCAAGGGTCCACTTTGCAGAAAGAGTTAAAAATTCAAAGTTCAGACCGCTCTGTAAAGAAACAAATGGCAGACATTGACAGACAGAAACAGGTGACTTCTCAGAGTGACTTAACTGAGTCTTCAGTTTACAATTCATTATTAAAAATAAAGATTATTATTATTATTATTATCGGAGCTGCTAAAACAATCATTAAAAAAAGGAATGATAAAAAGAGCTTTTCAGGATATTTTGACAAAGAAATAAGATTTGGTTTAGGAATTGACTGAAAATTAAATTATATGTTGTGTAAAAGTGATATACAATATATTGTTCAGTTATTTGTAATTATTTTATAATATAATTTTTGTAGATATATATATATTCATACAGTATATATAGTATACTTGTATAAGTAGAGATTGTATAACTGTATATCTATATGTATAGTGATATAATTAAAATAAACTACAGTAATAATATTTAGAATTGCATTAAAGCCAATACATATATATGTATAAGACATTTCAATTGTTTTGTTTCTGTATTAATATGATATTTAACCTTATCTCTTATTTATCCTTAGAATTTTCACTTCAAAGTAGGACTTAATCGGGAAAAATTCTCTTACATGGATTTATGCCTTTATTTACACAGGAATTTGTAATAACTGCATGATTTTATATATTTAACACTTAAAAAGGAAATAATATATAACTAACTGAATCTAAATTTAGTTTTTGTGTGTTGCTAACATTTTGAAGTTATTTATTTGCATGGCAATATGTTCTTACTGCATGACAGTCACACATGTGACATTTAAACTGTTCTAATAAGGCTACCATATACCCCTATTTCAGTGGTTGCAACTTAAAGCTCTTGTAGCTTCAGTGAAAAGAATTTTTGAGAGCTCAGCCTTTGCAAGGAGATTCTTTAGGCCTCTTAAGTTCCAGGATACAATTGCAAACCCTTGCACCAAGTATAGACAGCTCATACCTAATTTTCTTATGAATCCTTCTATCTATAGAATGGTTTACAAAGTTTATGTTATGTGTATTTGGGGAATATTCAAAGAAATATTAAAATATTAAATTTAGTAGTTTACAATGCGCATTTATAATTAGGATACAATTATTTGGGTTAATATACATGTATTCCTACCTTTTGTTTGTGGAATCTGTGGGGTGAACCTATATATGTGTCACAGTCTGAATGACAGATGCGTGTATGAGCAGCTGCTAAGATTGAAAATATGGTAAGAGTATGTGTGATGTATGAAAGGAGAGGTTTCACAATTCATGGTATGCGAGAAAACAAAAAACCTTGTTTTTAAGAGAAATAATACAAATCAGTTCAATTATTAGAATATTAAGATACATAATGAAATATTATCTACTCAACATATATTCCTTTAGTAATTATTTTTTAGTTAATCGTAGATAAGTGTAATCACACATCAAAATGGTTTATCAAGAAAATCTACATTTAGATTATTTTTTTTTCCTTTTTTCCAAAGGATAATTTTATGATATTCAATGTTATTTTTATTTTTAATGGTTACATAGATGGTACACATCTTCAGACAAATATATGGTATAAGGCTAAAACAGAAGTTGCATAAATAATTTATAAAACAATTATTTTTTCATTTTGATTTTGATAAATGAATTATTTCATAAAATAAGGGGAAATGTGTTTTTGATCTTGAATACATCATCACATTTCATCAACACCTCTTCTTCACACATTGTAAAGAATATAGAAAGGTACAATGGTATAACTACTAGAGATAATAACATTAAGTATTATAATGACTCATTTCTTTACACTAAGAAGGGGATTACATGCAAAGTTGCATAATTTGAATATTTTGGTAACACAAGGTCATGACAAATATGAAACCATCCAGATAATGGAAATATTAAGGGTATGTGTTACTGAGAACATAATTACTCAGCATTTGTCATAAACATATAAAGGCCTTATTTTTATTTTTATTCTTATCTTTGTTTTTATTCTTATTTTTCATTTTTCATTTTTATTCTTCCTTTATCACTATTTTTGATTCTTAATTTTTATTTTTTATCTCAATCAAGAAAGAAACATCAATATTTAATAAAGTAAT
The DNA here is from genome assembly GCA_033576555.1 of Oophaga sylvatica. Classification (NCBI taxonomy): domain Eukaryota; kingdom Metazoa; phylum Chordata; class Amphibia; order Anura; family Dendrobatidae; genus Oophaga; species Oophaga sylvatica. The sequence goes on from JARQOD010002028.1 coordinate 10,658, forward strand.
GTCTAGTATGAGAATATTGCTTCATTAAATATAGTGAAGATATCGTTTCATTAAAAGAAAATGTTTTAATTCTGAGTAAATACAATAATTCTTTCATTCATTCATTCACTCATATTCACATTTTGGTTCATGACTATACATTCTTACCTATTATTGGTCTAATAAATATATTCCATTAATAAAGTTTTAGTAATAAAGATGGAAACACTTGTTACATAAAAAAACACACTGACTCCTATGGGTTGAAAAGGTAATTACACCTATGACATAAAAATGTTCTATCTCATGAAGAATATGGTTAATAATGAGTAGAGTTGAGCGATACTTTCCGATATCCTAAAGTATCGGAATCGGAATGGTATCGCCGATATCACTAAAATATCGGCGATACCCGATACCGATACCGGAAGTCCCATGTAAGTCTATGGAACAAAATATCGAAATTAAAAAAAAACCATTCTTGCCTTGTTGGTTAATTGTACATGAAGGAAAACAAGAAAGAGTAATGTAGAATGTATTGGGGAAGGTTGAGGAGACATTAAAGGCATAGATGTTTAACCCAATCAAATGGAATAGCATAAATATTTTTTTTTTTAAAGATGTTCGGATTGACGAAGAAATTGACAATGTTAACGTTTTTTATATTTAGGCAAATATGTATATTACACAACTTCCATGCTCTTCATCTTCACCTTTTTAACTTTTCACACACTTTCTCCTTCATAATCTTCTGCAGCATCATCTTTTTCATCAAATTATTCTTCATCTTCACCTTCTTTATCTTCTTCTTAAACTTCTTGCTATTCATCTTTGTTAACATTACTCATATTCTTCTTATTAAACTATTATTCTTATTCATATTCTGCTTCATCTTCTTCATCATATTCTTATTTGTGACAGAGAATCCTGTACTTGTAATCTGTCAAAGTATGAATTTTTCATCCTTCCGTTCTTGCTGTCACAAAAGATTTAAATTACAACAGTATTTGTCCGTGTTCAGTTTAGCCTGCAGCAGCAGGCATTTTCCAGGGGCACCACGAGGAGGAACGGACTCACCCCCATACACTGCTTAGTCTTCTTCTGCTTAGAATTTAGAGCATATATTTTGCTCTTCATTTTGGTCTTATACTTCATGTTCTTCTGCTTTTAGATCTTCTGCTTATTGTTCTTGTGTCTCTTGTTCCGTATCTTGTATTTGTAGCACAATCTTGTACCAGCTGATGTTACTGGGGCACGGTTACTAAGCAGGAGGTACCTGTGCTCCAAAGCACTACCAAGGACCAGCAGACGTTGCTGGAACTCGGATACCGAGATGGAGGCACCTAGGCCAAAGGCACTGCGGAGAACCAGTTGACGGTACTGGAACCCGGAGGGGCAGCAGAAGGAAAAGAGCCAATGGCACAACCGAGGACCAGCTGACGTTACTGGGACACGGTTACTAAGCAGGAGGTACCTGTGCTCCAAAGCACTACCAAGGACCAGCAGACGTTGCTGGAACTCGGATACCGAGATGGAGGCACCTAGGCCAAAGGCACTGCGGAGAACCAGTTGACGGTACTGGAACCCGGACGGGTAGCAGAAGGTACAAGAGCCAATGCAAGTAACGAGGACCAGCTGACTGTGCTGGAACCCGGAGGGGCAGCAGAAGGAAAAGAGCCAATGGCACAACCGAGGACCAGCTGACGTTACTGAACCCCAGTAACACAGGAGCAAGTGTTGACTGTGCTAACAGCACTTCCGAGCAACAACTGGCGGTGTTGGAGCCCAGGGTCAAAGAGGATGTTTAAATACTAGATCAAGTAATTTCCTTGTTACCTGTCAATTTTAAATGTCTATACTTCAAACAAGAGAAAGATAACCTTTACTACCATAAGATGATGATTTCATTTAAACTAATATCTAGATAAATAAAGAATTGACAAACATAAACACATACATTAACATGTTGAACAGCAATGCAAACCACAAAATAAATTAGTTAAGGAATCTGCTATACGGTTGTACATAAAAGCATACAAGTACATATCTGAATCCATTAATGATGGATAAGTAACAGTATGTACACCATTTTTATTGTATAGACAATGAATGTCTGACTTCAAAACATCATCAGCATTACAAGTTATCTGTGATATTACTAAAATGTTCCATTTGCTGAATAATGTCACTAAATATTTTATACAAAATTATACAATTTCCATCATGTAATACTCATAATATGTGGCAATAATCATTTTTATTAACAAACATAACCTTTCAAAAGTGCATAGTGCATAGTGAAAATTGCTATTTATGGCTGACTGTGACTGTCGACTTGGAAGCATGACAACAGATAGATAAGGTATATATAGATGAGACTGCATAGCCACAGATGGTGAATGGCGATGTAATACTGTACCTCAATAAAGTGTGCGTCACTACTACATAATTTTTTTTATATAGCTTTATAAACAGGGTACATGGATGTATGCTTGTGCCTTTGTTTTGACGCACAGACTGCCTTCCTGCTGAGACGCATTGGGTAGTGAACAGTTGTGTGCAGTGTTCACTGCAGTCTCTGCGGAATAACCACACTTAGACCTTATAACTTTTCAGAGTTTCTTTATCAATCTACCAAGATGAAGAAGGCAGGGAGTAAGGCACGTGGTCGTGGAGTTTCTTCAGGGAGAGGACGTGGGGATTCTGTGGCTGCTGCGGCCCCCAGTGACACAGCATCCACCAGTTTTCCCCGTGAGCGTTCCTTTATGCGCACTTTTGTAGGAGCTCGGAGTACCCCCCTGCTGCGGGAAGAACAAATTGAAGCCGTTGTTGTTTGGATGTCAGCCAATGCATCGACTTCAATTGCTTCCACCTCCTCTCAGGACCACAGCACTGTTGGGCAACCATCTGTCTCTTCACCGCCTGGCAAATTGCCCAGGCAGTCAGAGAGTTCTGTACAGGAGCCAGCTGAGTGTCTGCTTCTGTTCTCAGAATCTATTGGCTTGCAAACAGGGGCCCAGCCAAGCAGCATTCTGTAATGTGAAGAGGGAGTATGCAGTGATGCGCAACAGCTGTGTCTCTCTGAATCTGAAGAGGCGGGTGAGACAGTGCCGATGGTCAGCACACCGCAGAACGCATCTGATGATGATGAGACCCAGGTGCCAGTTTCTGTTGAGCATGGTGCTGGCCAGACCACCCAACAGCAGGTGTTGGAAGAGGGTAGTGGAGATGATGAGGTCCAAGACCCAACATGGCATGAGGAACAGGAAGGTGGTGGGAGCAGCTCAGAGGAATAATAATAATATTTATTTATATAGCGCCATCATATTCCGCAGCGCTTTACAGTTTAGCCGTTTCAGAACACAAGTCATAAGTAACAACGTTAACAATACAATAATTTAAGCTAAATAAGTCGCCCCTGCTCGTGACAGCTTACAATGTACAATGAGATGGGGGAGATACAAAGTATAGGTGTTTATATACAATGGTGCATTTACAATGATGTTCCAGCCATCTTAAGGGACTGAGGGATGGAGATAGTGAATGGGCTAGAGACACACACACACTTACACAGAATACATAGAATGACTTTGATTAGTGAATGTGATAGGCCGCTCTGAACAAATGTGTTTTGAGGGAGCGCCTGAAACCATGCAAATTGTGGATAGTCCTAATTTCTTGGGGTACAGCATTCCAGAGGATTGGCGTAGAGCAGGAGAAGTCTTGGAGTCGGGAGTGTGAGGTACGTATTAGTGCAGAGGTTAGTCGAAAGTCGTTTGCAGAGCGCAGCAGTCGGTTAGGCCGATAGATAGAAATGAGGGAGGAGATGTAGGAGGGGTGCTGCACTGTGGAGAGCTTTGTGGGTGAGAACCAGTACTTTGGTTGAAAGCTGGGAGAGGCCTAGAGAAATGGTTAGTGATAGAAGGAAGATAGAGGAAGACATTGCCCCAACGGTACAAACAGGAGGGAGAGTTAGGCTGCAGACTCGGTTGCCTGTAGCCTCCAGTTTGGCACCTGTTCGGAGCAGTTGTCTTCCAAAAGTCAAAACGTGCGCTCCCAGGACTTGCACTGCGTGGTCCTTTTTTCACACACTTGCACATGATATTTGCTATGTGAAATGCAAGCTGTGTAATTAAAAATTAAAAATAGCTAAAAGTGTCAGTCACCTCAATACCACAATATGTGGAAACATGTGCGGACAAAGCACGTAGTTGAGTTACAAAGACACACTAGAGATGTAGGCCAACCTACAGCAGCACCTACATCTTCAGGTTGTGTTGAAGCCTCTTCATCGAGCTCACACACAGCTGGTTATGCTTCCTCACAGGATCGCCATGGAAGAACCTCGGCCACTGTTGTCCAGAGACAAACTGTTATTCCACACACAGCAGCAAGTTCCCTGTCATCCTCACACTCCCAGGCCACAAAACAGCCATCGGTAGCACAGGCATGGGATAAAAGACGGCCATACTCCGCAAACCATGCACGAGCACAGGCTCTGAATGCTGGCATTGCAAAACTCCTGTCCCTTGAAATGCTGTGATTCAGGCTGGTGGAGACAGACAGTTTCCGTAACTGAATATCATTGTCAATCCCACAATACAATGTGCCAAGCCGATTTCATTTCAGCAGGCAAGCCGTCCCTGGTCTGCAAAAGCATGTTGAGGGAAAAATTAAACATGCGCTACTAAAAGCCCTCAGTAGCAAGGTCCACCTGACCACCGATGCGTGGACCAGTACCCATTGTTATGATCTGCTACAACCAGTAAGGAAAGAAGGGAATTCTGTCCCTACATACAACTAAGCTGAATCCCTACGATGTAACGGGGAACCTGATCCTGCGACCAGACCCGCTAAAGTCCTCATCTAGTGTGAACGAAGACCTATAGTTGCGAGGGAGTAATCCCTACAAGATCTAGGGACTGTGAGAAAAGGTGGACACCTCCTAACATAAATTGTAGCATGGATAATTAAACAGAAAAATAAATACTTTGTGATCCTAACATCAAGCAAAACTGACAGATTAAGGCACCTAAGCACCCGGCTAGCTTAACAGTAGATAATACAATGAAGTCAAGCAAAGCCAGAAGGGCGGAGCCAGACTAAATAGGGAAAAAAGGTCATGTGACCAGCAAACTGAAACAAAACCTAACAAGAGGGTTCTAACACCCATGGCCAGGGACAATACCTTTCCCTCACTGCCCATTGGGTCAATGTTGTGCAGCCGGGTACTGATCTTGCGAGTGGCGCTGTACGTGTTCTGCCAACTCCAAGGATTGCAGGAATCAAGTCTGTACACATTGATTCCTCCTCCTATTCCAGTTCCTCAGAATCATCGCTGCAGGAGCCGTCACGGTCTACCTCCACATGGACCCGTGAACGTTTACCTGTTGCGACCGATATGAGCACAGCCGTGTCCAAATGTCAACAGGCCATCCTGAAATTAATTTCCATGGGGAATCTTAGCCACACAGCGCAGGAGCTCTGTAATGCCATAAAGCAGGAGAGCGACGTGTGGTTTTTGGAAGAGAATCTACAGGCAGGCTTGGTAGTGTGTGACAATGGCCGAAATCTGGTGTCAGCTCTGGGCCTTGGCAACCTCACTCACATACCATGTCTGTCATATGTGCTCAACTTGGTCGTGCAGAGTTTTTTGAGGGACTATCCGGATCTTGATGCACTGCTGCACAAGGTCCGCCTAGAGTGCGCTCACTTGCGACGTTCCAGCATGGCAAGATCGCTGATTGCAGCTCTGCAACGCAGATTTCACCTTCATGAACATCGCATCATATGTGACGTACCCACCAGGTGGAATTCCTCGTTACATATGTTGGAGCGGTTGTGTGAGCAGCAGCCAACAGTAATGGAGTATCAGCTGCATCAGGCGCAGTCAACTCGCAATTTGCGCCGTTCACACTTCACCACTACTGAGTGGGCCTCTATAATAAGAATAATAATATTATTTATTTATATAGCGCCATAATATTCCGCAGTGCTTTACAGTTTAACAGTTTCAAAACACGAGTCATAAGTAACAACGTTAACAATACAATAATTAAAGCAAAATCAGCCGCCCCTGCTGGTGAAAGCTTACAATCTACAATGAGGTGTGGGAGATACAAAGTACAGGTGTTTATATACAATGGTGTTTTTACAATGATGGTCCAGCCATTTTAAGGAAGTGAGGGATGCATGGAGATAGTGAATGGGCTACACACACAGAATTACACATAGAATGACTTTGATTAGTGAATGTGATAGGCCACTGTGAACAAATGTGTTTTGAGGGAGCGCCTGAAACCATCCAAATTGCGGATAGTCCTAATTTCTTGGGGTAGAGCATTCCAGAGGATTGGCGCAGCGCGGGTGAAGTCTTGGAGTTGGGAGTGGAGGTACGGATTAGTGCAGAGGTTAGTCGAAGGTCGTTTGCAGAGTGCAGCAGTCGGTTAGGCCGATAAATATAAATAAGGGAGGAGATGTAGGGGGGTGCTGCGCTGTGGAGAGCTTTGTTGGTGAGAACCAGTAATTAGAATTGGATCCTATAATGAATGGGCAGCCACTGCCAGTGTAATGAGTGGCGAATAACTCTATGAAGGATATCTGCCACGTTTTGCGTGCGTTTGATGAGTCAACGCGGATGGCGAGTGCAGATGATGCACTAGTCAGCCTGACTGTCCCCCTTATCTGCCTGCTTCAAAAAACACTGCAAGCACTAAGGCATGAGGTTTTGGAAGAGGTGGAGGATGAGGAGTCACAAATTCCATCACCTTCTGGACAGTCAGCGCAACGTGGTTCCTCACAAAGGGCTGGAGGACTTTCAAAGTACCATGCTGTATCAACAATTGAACCTCCAGAGTCGCTGTCTATATTTTCATAACCATTACAAACTTTTAATGTATTTACAAAGCACATAATGTACATTTTTTGTCTATCCTTTTGTAATGCTATTGTGTTTCCATAAACTGATGTTACAGAATTATGATACAAAGTTTTTAAATTTTGAGTTTTAAATTTTGTAAATTTATATGTATTTGAAGGACTTTGTGAGGAGGATGAGGAGGAGTCAATGGAGGAGGAAGACATCGCTCCAGAGGGAGGTAGACAATGCTCTAGTCAGTATGTAGACCAAGGGTGGGGTGATGCACAGCAGGCGGAGATGACGCCTCTTGCAGGGGACAACGTTTCTTGGCCAGTTGGGAGTCTGCAGCACATGGTTGATTTCATGCTGCAGTGGCTGAGAAACGACCGCCGCATCGAACACATTCACACCACGTCTGATTATTGGGTGTACACCCTCCTAGACCCTCGCTACCGGGACAACTTACAAAGCCTCATCACACCGTTGAACCGGGAGCGTAAAATGCGGAAGTACCAAGACACACTGGTGCAATCCATAATGTTCTCCATTCCAGCCGAGAGCACTGCTGCTGCTACTGATTTACAAAGCAGCTCTGTGCGTCGAGGCAGTGGAGACAGCTCTGCAACAAGAGGGAGCACAAGCAGCGCCTCTGCACAGGGCAAGAACAGTATGTTCCAAATGTGTCGAAGTTTTGTGGCAGCGCCACCAATGTCTACACCATCCGAGACGGCTCCAGTCAGCAGGAGGCAACATTTCCGTAAGATGGTTACAGACTACATGTCTTGCCCTCTCAGTGTACTCTCAGATGGCTCTTCCCCATTCAAGTTTTGTGTCTCTAAGCTGGATACATGGCCAGAGCTTAGCCAGTATGCATTGGAGGTGCTGGCTTGATCTGCTGCCAGTGTATTATCGGAGCGCGTCTTTACTGCTGCAGGTGGTGTACTAACAGACCGTTGCATGCGACTATCCTACGATAATGTAGAACGGCTTACTTTTCTGAAAATGAACTAGGCATGGATCTCGCCTGAATTTGCCTGTCCGGTTTCAGATTAACTAACTGGTTGGCAACGTTTTCCATGTCTCCTGTTATGTTCATCTTTCTACCACCTGAGCTATACTCCCTGGGCTACAACACTGCCAGTTGCTGCTCAGAAGTGTCGTGTCCACAGACCAATACACAAGCTATAGTGATAGTGGGGTTCAGTAACGCCTGCTGTTCCCCTGCTGTGTGTCCGGCAAAAATTACTGCTACCTAGCTACACATGTTTAAAAAAACATGACATGTTAAAGTGGCTAGTGCTACACATAGATATCAGGCTACACCCTTATTTCTAAGCTGTAAACAAGTGAAACGTCAAATTTAAAACCATTCAATGATTAGTGTTGGTAACAAATCTGTAACTAAATAATTGTGACATATTATGGCAGATATCCACATGTCTAACACAAATGCTAACACAAAAGCATACTTATGCTATAGGTACTGATGGTGAACCTTCTCACTCCATAACTTTGACCAATCCAACTCACATCATGCCTCAAATGCTGCAATGTTGGAAGTGCATAATGTGGGTTGAACTTTGACAACAGCTGCAGTGCGAAGGTTATCCTTCTGTGTTCTTGGCTTTTAAATAAAAGCATACAAGTAAATATAATAATACATTGTTGATTAAGGGACATGATGTACACCTGTAATATTGTGCAAACAATGGATGTAGGACTATTCCTCTTCAACATTACTTATATTTGTGTCATTTGAAAAAATACATATTTTAGTTAAAAATTAAAAACCCATGTTCAGTAGCTGTGAAAGGCCCGTTTGTGTACTTCTATAGTGTTTGCAACCAATGTATTGTATACGGATGGAAGCGCGTGACACTAATAGATTAGATTTATTTTAAATGGAATGTAGCAGAACCAATTGGAGATAAATGAAAAGGATGAGCCACTGAGACACGCTCAGCAGAGTACAAGCAGCAGTGCTTGAACAAGTAACTGGAGCGTGATCTGCACTCAAAAAAGTAAAAAACACAGACTGAAGTGAACACTGAAACACAACTGTCCACAATCTGTGAAAAGCTCCTTTCTGTACTTCTATAGTGTTTGCAACCAATGTATTGTATACGGATGGAAGCGCGTCACACTAATAGATTAGATTTATTTTAAATGGAATGTAGCAGAACCAATTGGAGATAAATGAAAAGGATGAGCCACTGAGACACGCTCAGCAGAGTACAAGCAGCAGTGCTTGAACAAGTAACTGGAGCGTGATCTGCACTCAAAAAAGTAAAAAACACAGACTGAAGTGAACACTGAAACACAACTGTCCACAATCTGTGAAAAGCTCCTTTCTGTACTTCTATAGTGTTTGCAACCAATGTATTGTATACGGATGGAAGCGCGTCACACTAATAGATTAGATTTATTTTAAATGGAATGTAGCAGAACCAATTGGAGATAAATGAAAAGGATGAGCCACTGAGACACGCTCAGCAGAGTACAAGCAGCAGTGCTTGAACAAGTAACTGGAGCGTGATCTGCACTCAAAAAAGTAAAAAACACAGACTGAAGTGAACACTGAAACACAACTGTCCACAATCTGTGAAAAGCTCCTTTCTGTACTTCTATAGTGTTTGCAACCAATGTATTGTATACGGATGGAAGCGCGTCACACTAATAGATTAGATTTATTTTAAATGGAATGTAGCAGAACCAATTGGAGATAAATGAAAAGGATGAGCCACTGAGACACGCTCAGCAGAGTACAAGCAGCAGTGCTTGAACAAGTAACTGGAGCGTGATCTGCACTCAAAAAAGTAAAAAACACAGACTGAAGTGAACACTGAAACACAACTGTCCACAATCTGTGAAAAGCTCCTTTCTGTACTTCTATAGTGTTTGCAACCAATGTATTGTATACGGATGGAAGCGCGTCACACTAATAGATTAGATTTATTTTAAATGGAATGTAGCAGAACCAATTGGAGATAAATGAAAAGGATGAGCCACTGAGACACGCTCAGCAGAGTACAAGCAGCAGTGCTTGAACAAGTAACTGGAGCGTGATCTGCACTCAAAAAAGTAAAAAACACAGACTGAAGTGAACACTGAAACACAACTGTCCACAATCTGTGAAAAGCTCCTTTCTGTACTTCTATAGTGTTTGCAACCAATGTATTGTATACGGATGGAAGCACGTCACACTAATAGATTTGATTTTTTTCTAATATAATGGAGCTGCACCAATTCCACTAAATAAAATAAAAAAAATAAAAAAAAAGTGACACGTGCAGATGCCTACAAACAGCGGTGGATGCAGAGCAAACTGCAGCGTCACCTGCACTCTCACACACACCTTGCACAGAGCTGTTAAAACAACACTGGCAAAATGAAGCTTTACACAGCGGTTGGTAAACTAGCCTGCCTCAAGCACAGTAGTACACAAAATCGCAATATCTAACTGTCCCTCAGAGTCAGCACAGCAGCGTTCTGTCCCTAACTGAGTTCACAGCACAGTGACGCTAAAATGGCTGCGGCGCCTTTTATAGTGCATTCTGACATCATTTCAGCAGCCAATCACAGCCATGCCATTAGTTAAGATGACCGCATCATTACAGGATGTGCCCACACTTCGTAGGATTCCTCATTGGCTGACTAAAATCACATTGCCTCTCAAAGAATTATGGGAACTTCCGATTCCGGTATACGATATTGAAAAAGTATCGGAATTAAGTATCGGAATTCCGATAACGCGAATATCGGCCGATACCCGATACTTGCGGTATCGGAATGCTCAACACTAATAATGAGTTATCATTTATTATTGTTTCACATACAAACATGAATTCCATATTACTATTCTGATAATAATTCTATGGATATTACTGATTGCTATGGTACGCTGTGATATTATAGGTCAGGAAAATTACCAGATTTGGTATAGAATAGGGAATGAAGACTTCAAGCAAGATATTGGAATTACATTAATAAAGACTTTTCATATTTCTAAATTCAAGTAATATTAAGTTGCAAGAAGAAAAATCCGAAGTCCCAGAAGGTAGCAAGGCTATATGATTTCTGAGTAATAATAGACTGTATCAATTACAAATCATTTCACCACTGACAGCCACAACTGCAGTATCCACCACTGACAGCCATGACTGCAGTATTCACCACTGACAGCCACAACTGCAGTATCCACCACTGACAGCCACGACTGCAGTATCCACCACTGACAGCCACGATTGCAGTATCCACCACTGACAGCCACGACTGCAGTATTTAACCTGACAACCACGACTGCAGAGGACGATGATCCTATGATGCTAATATGAACTGTGTTATCACATTTTTATCACGTTCCAGTGGTTTCCTATCACCTATGAAGCTTCAATGAAAGCTGATGAACAATAAGGTAATTGTCAGGAAGCTACAACCCTGACATGTGTCCTGTGTATTAGGACTAAGGACTGGTTATGATGCTATCTTTAGCAAGGAAGAGTCATTTTAACCCTTGCTTTGCTGACCAAAGATGTCACACCTGTTCCAAAACCATTGCGGATGGCATGGAGGATTCCACAAATATCCAAGGCGAGCCAATGTAAGTCCAGGTCTTTAAAGGTGACGCTGCTCAGATATTAAAGCTTCATTTCATCAATGGACTTTGTTTTCTTATCAACATTTGAATTTATGGACTTTGATTGACACATGACACACGGTCTCTACAATATCTACATGTTATTTCAAAGGAATTATCGTATAAAGACTGTGTTTTAAAAGAATCAAGAACAAGACGTCAAGATGAAGACCAGATGACATCAGATGATTAGATTTAGGTTTAGGAAAGTATAAGACATATTTTATATGAATATTGGTCACGGCTTACCATAACATGAATTCACATAATTATGTTACTGAGTGCATATAACAATAATCTAATATTATTATTATTATGGAAATTAATTTATTTTTGCCAAAGAAGAAGAAAAGAAAGAAGATCTTATTATCCTAAAGATGAACTTCTCTACTTTGAGGGTTCCAAATAATGTCTGTCACCCTCAAAAGGGGGAATTGTTAAATATTAATTATTGGTTATGGATTTATTCTACACTCAATTCTGTACCGAGTACATTGACTTTCAGCTGACATTACACAAGCTATTTCTGTATGGTAAAGTGGCAACTCCATATATAGAGACCACGTGATCTAAGGGACATATATATAATGACTACACGAAGGGAGGGGGCTCTCTCTCCCTCTCTCTTCAGACACATGGAACACTAAGGTGAATGGACAGCTGCTATGTAACTACGTGATGGTTCCTCAGACGCTGCTGAGAAACAGATGTAATTTTACCATTCAGGATACCAAGGAAGAAGTGTATAAGCTTTGCTATGGACAAATGGACAATCTCTTCGTAACCATTTCACTCATTTTATGTTTTCCTGCAATGATGTTTTTGGTGGACAGTCCAATAAACCACTACATTTTTTTATAAGAAACATTGTGACAACTTCCTCATAGTATCGTATCTGGTAACAAGTCTTGGTAAAAATATACTTAAAATAAGCATTTTTAACAAATAGGCGCCAACCAAAGAAAGTATACAAATCAAAAATATTAAGGTTTGCACCATAACTTACCAAGAATGATTACTCTAGAGCATAGGAACTGAATTGCTCATTAGAAAAAAATTGAAAAAAGCGCTATATGATGTATATATGAAATATGTATCTGCAAAAATTGCTAGGAAAAAATGAAGGCTCTTAGCTCATAGATTGGCCAATATATGTATGCCCAATTACCACGTCACGGTGTCCTTCGTCAATTGGGTCCCAATCCTGTTATGTCACCTCTCCTGGGCAAAAAGCCTACAATTTATGGGGCAGGAATAGACCAGCTAATCTGATTAAAAACACCTGCTGCTTTTGGGAGTGAGTGCACATATCCAAAAAGCTTAATACAAATAGACAAGAAAAAGGACCAGCACATCTAGGCTAGTGTGAATAGGCTTCAACCAAAGAAAGTATACAAATCAAAAATATTAAGATTTGCACCATAACTTACCAAGAATGATTACTCTAGAGCAAAGGAACTGCATTGCTGCATAGAAAAAAAATGAAAAAAGCGATATATGATGTATATATGAAATAAATATCTGCAAAAATTGCTCTGAAAAAATGAAGGCTCTTAGCGCATAGATTGGCCAATATATGTATGCCCAATTACCACGTCATGGTGTCCTTCGTCAATTGGGTCCCAATCCTGTAATGTCACCTCTCCTGGGCAAAATTCAAATCAGTAACAGACTGAAATAGGTTTTGCTCAAAAATATCCTTGTATTTTGAACCATCCATTTTCCCCTTGACTTGGACCATTTTGTCTGTCCCACAGCATGATGCTGCCACCACCCTGTTTCACTGTGGGGATGGTGTTCTTGAGGTGAAGAGCTGTGTTGGTTTGATGCCAGACATAGGGTTTACCTTGGTGACCAAAAAGTTTTATTTTAGTATTATCTAACCACAGCACCTTCCTCCATACATTTGGGGAGACTCCCATATATCTTTTGGCAGACTCAAAACAAGCCTTAGAATTTTGTGTATAAGTAAGGGCTTCTTACTGCCCATTCTTCCAAATCAGCTGTCATGCGTTGAAAAAGATGCTGGCTCAGTGCCGGAGCTCGGATCAAATGCCGGGTCATGACCGATGATGTATATATATATATATATATATATATATATATATATATGTCATAGGTCATGAAGGGGTTAATATGCAGAGGGAATTGGGGACATTTTTACAGCATTCTAGTATGGTGTTAAAGAGGCTTTAATGGTGGTGGTCTTGCTTTATATGGGGAAAACCTGGTTACAGGTTATTTTTAAGTTGTCACAATATACACATACAATCAGGCACATAGAACAGGACATAAGGTGATAGGTAATCATGAATCTTACATAACGATACTGTAAAGACTATGAAGGAAACCCTTTTCCATGAAATGTATGCATGTCATACACATATATTTTTCCAATTGATGAAATCCATGTAGGAAACCTGTGAATAATAAGTCAGTGATTAGGTCACATAATGTATCATTTCCAGTTTCCTGCTCTGGTTGCATTAGTGTTGTTTTGTTGTGTGACTTTTATGTTCAGTATGTGCATCTGCAATTGCCTCCTGTGTTGATGTAAGAAGAAGGACCGGACCACGGGTACCTGTTCTGTGCTGGGTCCGGAACTGTTGGGGCTGTCTCCTCTGTTGTCCAGGGGAAAGCTAGTGAGACCAGACAAACCTACACATCTGGGAGTAGGGGGCGTGGCTAATCGGCTGCAACCACAGCACGCGTGGAAGTACTTAGTTGTGGCGGCAACAAACAGCGCACGGCAGTTAGAAGTAAGTGCTCTGGCCCTCGAGCCCTGTCACACAGCAGACCCGCGCCCGCAGGTCCCCACTGCGACTAGCAGTGTTTACCAGGAGAGACATGCAGGATGCCCGTTGGTCACTCTCAGGTGAGGTGCCAAACGCTTCGGGCTCATGAGTACCGCGCATGCTTCACCTCAGAGAGACTCAGTGTGGGACCGTAAGCTGTGCCCTGATTCCCCCATATATGTCTACCGGTCTACATTGAACTCGGAGAGTGTCGAGACCTATACCCTCTTGGCTGCATCAGTAGATTAACTAAAAGCTCAGTGGAAGGTTTCGGAAGCCAACCGCTGCCGCCAGAATACGGATCCTTGTTACCCACAGGACTTCATTGGATCAGCATTGTGTCAGACGTTGTTGGCACCATCACCGCTTCACAACAACCATGGCCTGAGGATCAGCGGATAGGATTAACTGCCTGGCTCTTTGCTTCCTCTTCCAGTATCAAGTGACCTCTGCAGACAATCAGCAACTGTTGTTTGCAGTGGTCAATTTCTGCCTAAGCTGGAAAAAATTGTTTTCTTTACTTTCCCTTCAAGGTCAGGCATAACATGACTGCGGATGCCCCCCACCTAGAGAGAAAGCCAGAAGATTGGTGGTGAGAACATTGAGGAGTTGCTGGGATCTGGTAGGTGAGTATATGTTTTTTTTTGTTTCGTTTTCAGAACCACAATAAGCCCTTCATGACGGAGCCCTTTTTCATTTTTGCATTTGTTTTTTGCTCCCTTTCTTCCCAGAGGCATAACTTTTTCATTTTTCCATCAATATGGCCATGTTAGTGCTTGTTTTTTGCGGGACATTTCACCATATCATGCACACAAAAACGGGAAAAATATTCCAAGTGCAGTGAAATTGCAAAAAAGGGCAATTCCACAACTATTTTTTGGATTTTTTTTTATCATGTTCACCAAATGCTAAAACTGACCAGCCATTATGTTTCTCCAAATCATTACGAGTTCATAGACACCAAACATGTCTAGGTTCTTTTTTATTTAAGTGGTGAAAAAAAATCCAAAGTTTAAAAAAAATGCGTCATTTTCTGAGACCCGTAGCGTCTCCATTTTTCGTGATCTCGGGTTGAGTGATGACTTATTTTTGTGTGCCAAGTTGAAGTTTTTAATGATATCATTTTGGTGTGGACATGTTCTTTTGATTGCCCGTTATTGCATTTTAATGCAATATTGCGGCATCCAAAAAAACGTAATTTCGGCGTTTTGACTTTTTTCTGCTATGCCATTTACCAATCAGATTAAGGTCCGATGGAGACCTCTGGATGTCATGCTAACCCATCGGTGACTCCCGATCACATGAAGGGGTCACTGATGGGCGGGATTTTTAGGAGCGCTTGTCGGAAGCGCACGTTAAATGCTGCTTTCTGAAATTGACAGCGGCATTTAACAGGTTAACAGCCGCGTGTGGATCGTGATTCCACTTGTGGCTGTTAGAGGCAAATGTCAGCTGTTTAAAACAGCTGACATGTGCTGAGAAAGATGTGGGCTCAGCGCTGGAGCCCACATCAAAGGGGGAGACATGACATGCACAGTACTAGTACGGCTCATGTCATGAAGGGGTTAAACATAATTATACATATTGGACAATAACTAAAATACACGTAAAAATATAATAGCATATATTCCATTTAACATTAGGAAATAAATCTGTTTATTTGCAAGTAAAATTGTCAACACTATGGTACTGCAAGAAAAGCGAGAAGCTTGGGTTGAGCAGATGGACTATTCCATGAATTGTCATTAATTAATAGAATCTATTTTCAAGGCAAAAATTAAAATATGTATAAATGAAACATCAAACTGCTTCCCTAATGAATAGAGGTTTCAGATTAGTAATAATTAAGCGGTGCATCCCAAAAGAAATCAAATTGCAAATACTTTATTAGATTACAGTATTTAATAGCAATATTTTGGAGAAGATGCGTGACGGATAAACAGACATGAAAGCGCATAGCTAAAAAAAAAACCCTGATGTGAATGGATATGAAAATGTATCACCAAGCTATCCGTTTTGATCTAGATGTCAATGAAATTATAGTAAAATACACCCCAACTGAAGGAGGCATAGAGAAGTTACAATTTGAGATACTGATATTTTCTATTTAGTGAGTCTTTATACACTGTATTCTAATCTTTATCCTTTATAACACGGCCATTGATCATCATTGAATAGATTCATATCCCAGTACTCCAGGATCGTTTGTTGTAGCATTAAATCTGATAAATGAACTATGTCAAGGACCATATAGTCGTTTGATCCCTGATTTAACTTTTCTTTATTATTTTCTTACTTTTAATATTAAACCTTTCTTTGCATTAGACAATCCGAATGTCTGATTTGTATTTCTATCTTAACATCTTCATCCAGGAGAGAACAGACATTTGAAGCACTTCAGTCTCAAAACAGTGGGTACACAGATCACATCTAATTTATTTTCATGACCTGTCTAATTGGCACATTGTAAAAGTAAAAAAATGAGTTGTCATGGGAGAACTTGACATTCTTGAATTTCTCTCATGTTGAGTTTCCAGCCACAGGCATAGGTTTAGTTAGCATTCAGTATAGTTAGAATAATGCATAATACCATTCATGCAGAGTAAAATATAAATGCTTGGTTTATACAAGATCCAATAAAAATTCTTCTGGACCCTTCCAAATGTTGGTGTGCAGTATGTAATATTAATGTATCAACAATATTAAAACTATATATTAAAGGGGTTGTTCACTACATGGACACCCCTTCTGAATCCCTATGTCACCCCAGTAAAATAATAACACTTATAGCTACCTTCAGTGCCAATGTCGCTCCAGCCGTGTCGGTACTGGCTCTCTCGGGGCTTGCGTGACATTGTTATGTCATGTGATCTCTGCAGCTAATCACCGGTGGCTTCACTCTCTCCTCTTTCAAATGCATCAAGACATCCAGAGGAAACAAGAGATGAGGCTGCCTTCTCACTTCTTCAGGATGTCAATTACGGCCAAAGGAGAGGAAAGTGAATTAGCTCTGATTGGCTGTAGGAATCATGTGACATAATAATGACAAGGGAGCCATGGAAGAGCCAACACCACTGCAACGCTGCCGACACCGGAAGTGGTTATAAGTGTTATTATTACACTGGTGGGAAATGCAAGGATTCAGAAAGCATTGTCCGAGTAGTAGACAATCTTTTTAAATATATATTTTAATCTGTTTTATTTTCTGATTAAATTCTACTTTCCATACCTAATTATTGACTTGACAAAGTCATCTTGCATCATTTGCTTCAAAACCAGTACCAGAGATCTGTTTAATCCCTTTCCAACATCGGGCATACATTTACGCCAATGTCGGACTCCCTCTCTTTGATGTGAACTCCGGCGGTAAGCCCACATCTTTCCAGCACATGTCAGCTGTTTTGAACAGTTGACATGTGCCCGGAACTGACGCGGGTGTAATCGCAATACACCCACGGCTATTAGCTCGTTAAATGCCGTTGTCAAACTCTGACAGCTGCATTCAATGTGTGCTTCCAGCCATTGGGCTGGAAATCCGCCCATTTAGGTGAACCATTTAAGTTGAAATTGTCAAAGGTTGGAATTTACAATAAAAGGTGGCCGACCGCTCTTTTTTGCCCCATACGTAGAATCTTGCAAAAGACAGGTGTCCTCTTCCCCTCTTACCGATCTGTCATGTATTTGGTTTATTTAAACGATATTATACTTCCAAGTAACACAGAAAATGCCTTTAAATAAATAAAAAAAATAATAAAAATATGCAAAGTTCAATATCACCAATTTTAGCCCATTCAAAATAAAATGCAATCAGAAAGCAAACACAAGCGCATATTTACCAGCGTCACAGGGAGCGTCGATCTAGCGCATAAACCAGGATAACTGATACAAAAGCCAGGCGTAAGAAAAAAAGTCAAAACACGAGAGCGGATTACAATGAGTGTTGTACGACAGGTGGGGAGAAGCACGGAGAGGATCTCTCAGCAACGATTCGTCGGGGACCTATTTAAATTAATTTTACGCTGAATTCACATCAGTAAAATGTGCCAGCATCTCACAACTGCTTGCACCTGTACCTGAGGGCTCATTTTACTAGTCAAACGCACTGAACGGTGTACTAATTCCCAAAGTCAAAATATGTCTCAAATGTTGATAAAGCTAGGGTTAAATGTTATAGTGCATTCTTGTGTGGGATTTATATGAATTAAGGTAACAAAGTTAAAGTTGAAATGCAAAATGTTCAAATTTTTTATTGTCATAAAAAAACATGCCTTCGCGCAACTCGACCTTGTTTCTTCCCCATTAACGTAGAAATGTAATTCGCAAAGACGGGTCTCTTTCCAGTCTTACATCTGTCATTGTAATTTGTTTATTGTAAACGTATCTATAATCTTTCATGTACACACCATGGAATTATGGAGCTATTATAAATTTTTAAATTGTTATATTATTAATAATAAAATATATACATTATGACGCATATTATGATCACTAATTTACCCTATCATTAATGATGACACTTGCGGGAGGATCAGGGGAAAGCCAACGACACATAGCGCTATTAGTCCTTACTCATTTCCGGTCAGCTGGCATGCGCAATGCCTAGGGACGAACAAAAGCGCAGCAATCGACGTAACGAAAAATAATCAAGCCTGGAGGATTGCGTGCGTCGAGAAGACTTTTGACGCAGGTGGGGAGAAAGTCAGGAAGAGGCCCTGCTCTTCGACACATTATCATGATGGTGACCTTTTTTTAAAATTAAATATTTCACGGTTGAGGCACAGAAGAAAGAGTGCCACCTCACTGAAATGCTGCCATTTAAGTTATGCGTAAGTTGAGCTCTTTTAACTTCAAACAGCCGGGGGTGTGACAAGTTCCATTTAAGGCAAAATTGCTCTGTTATTAAGTATTAAGTGGCCATTCATGTATGATTATAATAGAAAAGAAAAAGTACAGAGTCAGACATAACTGGGATCACCAAAGATACAATATATTATGGATACAAAATAGAACAAAACAGTGGCTTTGTCCAGGGCTGAGATTACGCTTATCATCCAATAAAGTATCAAATATGCAATAAAATCTAAAGCAGCTGGGCTCTTACAGTGAGTGATATTCATTTACTGTGTTTTAATGTTTGACCATGGGGAAATTTAATCAAAGGAAACTTTAGTGCAATTTTATGTCATGGTATGACTTTTAAATTGTTTATATGGTGTGTTATTTTGATCCAATAAATATTTTGTAATCTTTGGTGATCCTGTTCATTCTGTAGCTTATTCTTTCTATATTGCATATTGTTTGTGTAAGGGAGACGGTGATCCTCAAGAATTAGGATGGTGCCTCCTTTTTACATTATATTTGTCATGATTCTATGCCGTCAATTTTTATGTCAAAAATTGAAACTCTTAGGATTGTAGAAATGGATCCATGCGTTTGGAATTGGTGCTGGCCAAATTTTATCCCAAGGGACACAAGCAGTGACTGTCTATACCCATATGTAAATTTGCGTCTTTTTTTTAAAAAGTAAATGTTAAAAAAATTCAATGTTGGGCATGAAGGTACTAGTGCGTACTGAAATGTGAAGTGATTTAAATGGTCGTGTAGTACAGAGCATATGAAGAAATCCACTTGTTGAATGTCACAGAGCCTTTGTTGGGATAATAACAAAATGAAGATGCGGAAAATTAAATTATTTTTATACATATAGCGCATGTTATCCATGGCATCATAAGAAGGGATAAATGATAAGGACATAATAACTAGTAAACATGATAGACAAGGCCGTACACCATAAAATATAAGAAGAGATGGTCCCTAAGACGCGAGGGACTTCACTGTCTACAGGGGATGTGGAGCAAGTACTGATCATTAAGAGACACTTAGATGCATGTCTTCTATTGGGTCAAGAAAGATGTGCATAAAAATTTCATGAATTGTAGCATATTTTGAAATAGGAGCTGCAATTACAGTCTTTGTTCTGGAGGTTGGCTGTAGGTGAAAGTCTGATTTTATCGGCGTGAGTTTCCTTAGATATTGGGTAAGCTTCTACTCAGAATTCTTGGCATGAAGTTTGATGAATCAGACTTACATGTGGAATACAGAGATCGGTTGAAGACATTTAGAAATCAAGCATTTACTGTACATAAAAACTTAAAGCGAGACACAAAAAACAAAGTTTATCATTTATTATCATGGTTTTAAGGTTTCTGTAAATGAAGTAACATGAATTGTGACCAGGAAGGCCTGCATAGTGGGGAGGCTGGGGAATAGCGGGAAGACAGGTGGATTGTCGTGCAGCAGAGTGTAGGATGGACTGGAGTGGTGCCAGAGTGCTAAGGGGAGGCCAGACAGTAGGATGGTTGCAGTAGTCGAGGCGGGAGATGATAAGGGCGTGCACTAGTGTTTTGTGGTTTCATGGTTGAGGAATGAGCGTATCCGGAAATATTTTTGAGTTTGAGGCGGCAGGAGGTGGCGAGGGCTTGGATATGTGGTTTGAAAGAGAGGGCAGAGTCGATGATCACCCCAAGGCACCGAGCATGTGGGACTGGGAAAGCGAGCAGCCATTGACATTGATGGATAGGCCTGGTGGAGGGGTAGAATGAGGTGGGGAAAGATGATGAATTCTGTTTTGTCCATGTTCAGTTTGAGAAAGCGAGCAGAAAAGAAGGCTGAGATAGCAGACAGACATTGTGGGATTTTGGTCAGTAGGGAGGTGAGGTCAGGTCCAGATAGGTAGATCTGCGTGTCATCGGCATAGAGGTGATACTGCAAGCCATGGATGTATTGAGCTGTCCCAGGCCGAAGGTGTAGATGGAGAAGAGTAGGGGTCCTAGGACTGAGCCTTGGGGAACACCGACAGACAGGGGGCGAGGTGAGGAGGTGTGTGTTGAGAGGGAGACACTAAAAGTTCGGTCTGTTAGGTTATGATGAGATCCAGGATAGGGCCAAGTCTGTGATGCAAGAGATGAGAGAATCTGTAGGAGGAGGGAATGGTCTACGGTGTCAAAGGCAGAAGATAGGTCCAGGAGAAGGAGGACAGAGTAGTGTCGCTTGCTCTTGGCGGTTAGTAGGTCGTTTGGTGACTTTAGTTAGGGCAGTTTCAGTTGAGTGATGCGGTCGAAAGCCTGATTGTATTTGACGTAAATGTTTAAAAAATAACTTTATTTGTCCCTGTTCTCCCTGCAAGTGATCACCTGACTAGTCCAGTGCTGATGTCAATCAATGTGCATGCGTATTGGGAGCCGGCTAAGAGTAGTGTAACTGACTTCCCGGTGCTTGCGGAGATAGCAAGGAGGCAGAGAAGAAACTTCCCCCTTTCCTGCTCTGCCAGCACATGCCAGGATGTCTGTTACACTGCTGTGGGCATGTTGATAGGG
Organism: Oophaga sylvatica; assembly: GCA_033576555.1. Lineage (NCBI taxonomy): Eukaryota > Metazoa > Chordata > Amphibia > Anura > Dendrobatidae > Oophaga > Oophaga sylvatica. Next base: position 32,303 of record JARQOD010002028.1, read on the forward strand.
GTCCCAGACAAGTCCGGTAACTGAAGGCAGGGAGAGCAGGAACAATTAAACTTCATTTTTAAACACATATAGCATTTAGGACTAATACAGGCATCATTAAAGAGGGTATTAAGATGTTGATTAAGGACTTCTAATAACTTCTAGGTATAATCCTGATGACAGGTTCCCTGTACACCACTAAAATAATACAGAAAGATATGGTCCCAATTTTTCAAGACCGGAGATATTCACGGCTGTCTTGACGAGGGGGCATGTTGGAGTCAGACGCTTCTGATTCATTAAGAGCACACCTCTTAACTGCCAGTCTTACTCCATTCGGGTACTAGAGAAAGATTTGTGGCATAAGAAATTTGTCATGAATTGTCATTAATTTGACAAGTAGGAGCTGCAATTCACAAGCTCCTTCCACTTTGTCTGAGCTGGGCGGGTGTGGCGTAAGCTCAGGAAAGTCGCTACATTTTATCAGAGCTGTGTGTTGTGACAAACTTTAGCAACTTTTCAAAGCTTTTTACATCAGAATTCTGGCATGAAAGTTTTGATGAATCAGACCTTACATGTTTGGAATCACAGTAATCATACTGGCTTGAAGAATCATGTTGTCAAATCAATTTTAGCAATTTTACTGTACAACAAACACCTTAAAAGCGAAACCTAAAAAACAATATTTTTCATCATATTACCTTATCATTTTTTATGTCATTCAGTACATTAGATAGTAACATGAATTGTGTTACTCAAAACTGCAACTTGTATACCAAAAAACAAACAACTTATGCTTCTACATTGATGGAAAATAATAAAGTTATGGTTCTTGAAAGAAGAAGATGAAAAAACAAAAGAGCAAAAACAAAAATAGGCTCCATAATTTATGTGTTAAATGTGTGTGCTATTTAAATAATTTGTATGGCTTTTTAGTATCTGATGTCCCTTCTCAATAAAAAAAATTACTGCATACTTATGCCAACCTCTCTTCCAGAAATTTGAGAATATTGGTTGGAGTCCAAATAGTATTTGCCCAGATGATGACCACTAGTGATAAGCAAATCTACTTGGATAAGGTGTTATCCATGCTCAGGTGCTAACTTAGTGACTTCGACGTGCTCTAAAAATATGTTCTAGTCCCCGCGGCTGCATGTCTCGCGGCTGTCATACAGCCACAACACATGCACGGTTCGCCTGTTCACTAGGCAATCGCGTCTTGATAGTGGTGACAGTGGAGGAGGTCATGGTGCGGCCCGTGGACAACTGTTTTCAGCCCTTCAGCTGTCTCGGATGTGGCCCGAAGGCTGCACTTTACCAGCCCTCGTCTACAAAACAGACTTGACATTTTGGTGCTCTACAGATAAGCACCGCCTTTTTGACAAAGGCTAAGAAATATAAATGTGACCCCTCTCATTTGTTTTACATCCTGCCTGAGATAAAGTCTGAGCCAGTTCTACAACCAGGGGCGTAACTAGAAACGGCAGGGCCCCACAGCAAACTTCACAATGGGGCCCCCCCCCCTCGCGCGTGTTGCCAATCCCGGTCTACCCAAGTTGTGTTAAGAAAGATACCTTTATTATCCAAAATTAGAGGTTTTTGGAGTAATGATAGTGAAATAACAGAAAAGAACCAACTCCCAGGAAGCAACTGAGGTAGTGACGAAGGTAGGCTTTCTCCAGAGTAAATATGTGAAGAAACTTGTAATCCAGCCTGCAAATTGCTTTCAAAACGGATGATTTATTCAGTAGAACAACAGTCCGGTATACAGAATAATCTAAGATTGTTCTGTATACCGTACTTCTGCACCACGCCCTCACCAATTACACATGTGAGGAGTTGACAGCCTCAGCTCTGCTGCATGTGAGGAGTGACAGCCTCAGCTCTGCTACATGTGAGGAGTGACAGACTCAGTTCTGCTACATGTGAGGAGTGACAGCCTCAGCTCTGCTACATGTGAGGAGGAACAGCCTCAGCTCTGCTACATGTGAGTAGGGACAGCCTCAGCTCTGCTACATTCGAGGAGTGACAGCCTCAGCTCTGCTACATGTAAGGAGTGACAGCCTCATCTCTGCAACATGTGAGGAGTGACAGCCTCAGCTCTGCTACTTGTATAGCAAAGCTGAGGATGTCACTCCGCGCATGTAGCAGAGATGAGGCTGTCACTCCTCGCATGTAGCAGAGCTGAGGTTGCTACTTGTCACATGTAGCAGAGCTGAGGTTGTTACTTGTCACATGTAGCAGAGCTGAGGTTGTTACTTGTCACATGTAGCAGAGCTGAGGTTGTTACTTGTCACATAAGCAGAGCTGAGGTTGTTACTTGTCACATGAGCAGAGCTGAGGTTGCTACTTGTCACATGTAGCAGAGCTGAGGTTGTTACATGTAGCAGAGCCGAGGTTGCTACTTGTCACATGTAGCAGAGCTGAGGTTGTTACTTGTCACATGTAGCAGAGCCGAGATTGCTACTTGTCACATGTAGCAGAGCTGAGGTTGTTACTTGTCAAATGTAGCAGAGCTGAGGTTGTTACTTGTCACATGTAGCAGAGCTGAGGTTACTTGTCACATGTAGCAGAGCTGAGGTTGCTACTTGTCACATGTAGCAGAGCTGAGGTTGCTACTTGTCACATGTAGCAGAGCTGAGGTTGTTACTTGTCACATGTAGTAGAGCCGAGGTTGCTACTTGTCACATGTAGCAGAGCTGAGGTTGTTACTTGTCAAATGTAGCAGAGCTGAGGTTGTTACTTGTCACATGTAGCAGAGCTGAGGTTACTTGTCACATGTAGCAGAGCTGAGGTTGCTACTTGTCACATGTAGCAGAGCTGAGGTTGCTACTTGTCACATGTAGCAGAGCTGAGGTTACTTGTCACATGTAGCAGAGCTGAAGTTGCTACTTGTCACATGAGCAGAGCTGAGGTTGTTACTTGTCACATAAGCAGAGCTGAGGTTGTTACTTGTCACAAATATCAGAGCTGAGGTTGCTACTTGTCACAAGTAGCAGAGTTGAGGTTGTTACTTGTCACATGTAGCAGAGCTGAGGTTGCTACTTGTTACATGTAGCAGAGCTGAGGTTGTTACTTGTCACATGTAGCAGAGATCAGGGTGTCACTCGTCACTTGTAGCAACCATGAGGCTGTTACTGGGCCAGGGGGATGCTACTGGTGACTGAGGTCCCGTGCCCAACAGGGCCCAGGGGGAGGTTAGTGGTGACTTGAGGCTTGCGTCAAACAGGGCCCAGGAGCCCGAGGCCCTGTTGGAATGCGGGCCCCTTGCTACCTGGGCCCTGTGTTGAATGTGGGCCCCCTGCACTGCAGTCTGGGGCCTGGGCCCTGTTGAATGTGGGCCCTGTTAGATCCTGCCTGCACCTGCCCTCCCAGTCACCATTGAGCAGCCAAGCCTCTTCTCACTGTTGAGAGACTCACGGTACTCACCCTGCTCGCCCGGGCTTCCACCTGCTTGTCCAGTCAGCCTGCTGCTTCATGTGGTCTGCCTGGCCGTCTGCTGTCCGCCCCCACATGCACACACGCTGTGACAGACGGACCATAATGCACTGGGCCGCAGCTTAAAGCTACAGTGCTCATTTCTGTTCGCTGTCTGCATTTACAACACTGTAGTGTCTCTTTAAAACAACACAGTGTTGTTATGCATCAGCGTTCAGAGTCAGAAGCCTGAACAAAATGTTGGGAGGGGGCCCGAGCGCGGATCCATTTGCCAGCGTGCTCGGGCCCCCCTTTTTGCTCCTAAATCACAGGGCAGCTGCAGCAGGGACGGGCCCCCTTCTAGCCCGGGCCCTGTGGCAGCTGCTTCCCCTTCTTCCACTATAGTTCCGCCCCTGTCTACAACATCAAAAGTTTGCAAGTTCTGTTACCTGCAGTTATCACACTAATATGTTATCTGAATGGTCTGTTCCACTCTACATTACATTTAGCTGACAGAGCTCACTTACTGTAAAAACAATAGCTCACTTGTCAACAAGATGCTTTCAGCAGCTCTACTACACAACTAGCTTAGAACAATGAGGACGCTTACAAGGCGATTCTTGGATAATTAACATATCCCTAAGCCTAAAGTTATGCATGCTAAGGATTCCTCTTCATCTTTAGGAAATGGCATGTCAGATTTGAGATAATAGGTTGCACCCTCTAGTTTTACTTTCAAGTAAAAGCAATATATATGTATACATTATATATATATTTAGATTTATATATATATATATATATATATATATTCACGGATATTAAAATGCACGTTTTGCTCAACTAAAACCTAAAACATAGGAATAAGATAAATACTACTTGAATAGCCTTTCAATTGTAAATGGGTAAAACTATTACATTCACTGTTTTCATATATTTCAGGGAAAGCTGTCATGTTGAAAATGGTTTCTTGCCTGTAGGTAGGATGCTGTAGAGCATATTATATACATTTTTTTGTTGGAAAAGTATCAGTAAAACTTTTATATTTTATTTGAATTCCCTGGTGTTTATTTGCTTAAAGTGGTTTTCCAGCCTTAATCTACAAGTTTGCAGTCACTTTATGTGTGAATCCTCACAATGTGTGTATTGTTCGCTGTGAGGATCCTCCAATGCCAGCCCCGGGATTGGGCAGTCATGAGACTTCAAGCGCCTGTGGTCGGCATTCATAGGAGATGATGATTTCTGCTACACATAGCAAGGCTGAAGCCCATCTATGTATCGCCACAAATCAGCTGTTACTAGAATCTCTGGTCCCGAGAAGAGCACAGTTTTAGAAAACCACAGCTCCATATACTATTTAACTGTCATTTCTGGGTACTGCAGCTCAGATCCCATTGAAGTATATTGGATCTAGACTACGCTAAGCAATAACGGCCACTACATTGTCCAAGTCATATTTTTATATCATTAGTCATTTCTTCATGTCTCAAAAACAGCTGATTAGTGCATTAGTTAAATGAAGTGTTTGTGAATGGACAGTGAAGAGATAAGAGAGTAGTGCCATCATTACACAATAGTTAATTGCTTAAGGTCACATAATTATGTGTCCACAATCCAAGATGTGAAGAGCTCCATTTGCCCATACCTTGGCATTAAATAAAACAGGCCTAAGGGCCCCGTCACACATAGCGACTCACCAGCGATCCCGACAACGATATGCACTTGTCAGGATCGCTGGTGTGTCGCTACATGATCGCTGCTGAGCTGCCAAACAGGCAGCTCTCAGCAGCGATCAGGACAGCGACACTGCGGGTAACAAGCGATGCACGTCGCTTAGTTACCCGCAGTGTACGTTAGATACCAGCGCGCTGGTGCAGGGAGCTGGTAACCAAGGTAAGCAGTGGGGTTTCTAAGCGCCACCCGACGCTTAGAAACCCGCTGTTTACCTTGGTTACCAGCTCCACTGCACCAGCGCACTGGTATCTAACGTACACATCAGGTTTCTAGGCGCCGCGCGGCGCCTAGAAACCCGATGTTTACCTTGGTTACCAGCTCCAGCTCGCTGATCGCTGGTCTCCAGCCTGTCACACGCAGCGATGCGTGCTGGCCAGCGGGAGACCAACGATCAAAAAAATGTCCAGGACATTCAGCGACGATCAGCGATACCCAGCAGGGGGGCTGATCGTCGCTGAATGTCACACACAGCGATATCACTGGGGAGATCGCTGCTGCGTCACAAAACTAGTTACTCAGCAGCTATCTCCCTATGTGATACGGGGGCTTAATTGTTAAAGAACCATTATGTCTTCACCTAGTAATCCTTATGCACTGCTATAAACCATGAACCAGAACATCATGTATAATCTATTGCAAATATTCCTGACCAATTCAAAGCATCTTATCATACACAAGAAAGTAACTCTGTTATTAAAATATCATGGCGTGAGGTCATACACACTTGGAAATTATAGCGTTGTAGACCTCCGAGTTGTACAAAGCCATAGAACTGTAAGTAGTCATGGAGCATATCTCAGTAGGTCTCCAATTCTACTAGATTTTTTTCATCAGGTACCAGAGAAGCACGAAATAAGGGCACACATATAGCATACCCATCAATACTATCAATACAGTGGAAACAAATGGCCAGTGGGAATATACATTGGAAGCTAAATGCTTTTATAAAGTTGTATACATCTTCCAAAGGCTGCCAGTGAAAGTGTATAGAAAACTGTTCATTATTTTTACTGAATATTGTAGTTTTATAAGTGCAGTTACAGTAACTAATCAGTAATATTGGGCCCGTGGCATCGTGATTGCTATGGGCATGTACGTATGGTGAAATTTGAGAACAAGCGAGATTGAGTTGCAACTGTCATAATCTTAATTGTTTAGACCAGTGTTTCCAAAACTCCAGTCCTCACGGCCCCAACACGTCATGTTTTCAGGATTTCCTTAGTATTGCACAGGTTATGGAATTGTTATTATTAAGGTATCGGAAACCTCAACAGGTTCTCTCACCTGGGAATACTAAAGAAATTCTGAAATCATGATGCATTGGGGGCTGTGAGGATGGGGTTTGGGAAACACTGGATTAGACCATGAAACAAGAGTTGCCAGATACAAAATTTGATCTTTTTTTCAACTTGATCCTTTGCAGGAAGTCCCCATAATAAATCAGGTATTAGCTCGTTTTCTCAACAAATACTCCTTAGGAAAATGTTAACAATAACTGACATTTTAAATGTAGGCTACCCTGGAAAGATAAATTGCTACATGCCTGCCCTTTACACTACATTAATATTTATGAGGCAAAGCCACTTAATCAATTAACGTGATGAGTTAAGATAAATAGACAACAAACTATCCATCTGCTTAACAGGAACAAAAGTTACTGCTGCCTTAAATTTTAATTAAGGCCGCATCGTAAAGTGCCTTAATCACTGGTGTGTAGACCATCATTACAGCTGAATAAGGCATCCAGTGTCCAAATTTTGTGCAAGCCAAAGGGCTGCCATTTGGGCAGTTGCAGTGGGACTGCAGTCAGGTGGCCAACCCAAATTGAAAAGGAAAGAGACCTATCACCATTATCACCTGCTGATGCCCTCCTGGCCTAAGCAAACAAAAAGCTCCTGGCCCACCACTTCTTCTACTTTCCCACTTTTCTATTCTCCTTTTCCTCATCAATTAATTGCAGTAGATTTCTGAACCTGACTGAATATCCCAAATGAAACTGACAAGCAGCATCAGTTCTACCACTGATTGCAACCATGTGGCACAGCCATGCTAACCCATTTACGCTGCTGCAATCAGTGGTAGACTATGGGTCAGTTGAAGAGATGTGTTGTAGTTCCTGGAGTTTCTGTCTTTACCCTTGCTCTTTGTAAGCTGCAGCTTCTCTACAATCCCTTTTTTTCTGCCTACTTTTTCTTACTTTTTTCTCCTACTGTACACAACCATGTTACTCCCTGCACCTCCATGCTTCCCCTGCTTTAAAAACATATAATGTCCCCAACTCATCAAGACGGGCATGAACAACGCCAGTCTTGATGAGGGGATGTGTTGGAGTCACAGGTTCCTGTTTGCTTAAGAAGCATCAATGTAAAAGGCAATCTATGAGTATCTAAAACATAATCTTTATTAGGTCCTCTAAAATCAATAGGCCCAGTATTAAACCCCAACACCAATAACCATGTAGTATAGCACAAAACCAATTTCTACTACCTAGAGATATATAAAATCTTGAAAACAACCCACACTAAATCATACTCCAAGCCACTATGTATAGTTGGCACCTATTGTGTATGTATAGAAACGGATTTTGTGTAATATGGAGGCTCTAAAACATATTAATTGAATGGTATCACTCGGGTTATGATGATGTCTGTTGGGATCTTTTATTAGAGGTACCGGAGGGGGACCAGATACTCACCATTTTCAGTGCTGCAGAGTAGGAAATCACTGTAAAGTATCTCCTTACATGTTTCATCAAGAGTGCAGCTTTTTCCCTAGCAGCATAATAGAACACATCTCTATAGCTGACCCCCCACTACTTCCCACTTTTTATAAAAGGTTATTAACCCCATAGTGAATAAAGCATACAGATGCTGGGTAACGCCAGTTCTCATTTCAACTCGATATGGCTGGTTTCACATTTGCGGTTGTGTCCGCAGCATTAATGCCGCATACTTCTACATGCGTCGTGTTTTCCTATCTTTAACATTCTGGACGCAGGTTCATGCGATTGTATGCTTTTTGCTGCGTTTGATTACACATGCGTCATTTCGGCTTGTGCAGCGGGGCGCGCCTAACGCAACATGTTGCAATTTTGGAGGCGGCAAATTGCTGCCTCCAAACACATGCAGATGCTTGCGGAAGGAATGCGTCTAAACAACGCATTACAGTCTATGAGAACTCATGCGTACGCAAGCACATGCGTACACTTTGAATTTCAATACGCAATAATTTACATAAGACACGCCCATTGGGTGTGGTTTGTGTAAATTCAAAAATTCACTGGGAAAATAGTACTTGCCAATCGTCCGCAACTGCAAACTGTTGCATGTGTTTGCATGCGTTTGTGCATGCGTTTGCAGTTGTGGACGATACGCTGCGTACTCAACCGTAAATGTGAAACTAGCCTTAGACATAATTTCCGTGTTCCATAAGAAGGCCTGCAACGTATCAACGAAGCACAATTAGTCACTGTACCATTATCTACATACGCCCCAGGCATGGAAAGTATTGTGGAACACATCACATTACTTCCGTGCGCTGATACTATACATATCATAGCGCCAAATACCGATGTGGAATGTATTGTGTCATTTCCGGATGCTAATGCAGGCACAGAGAGCTCATTTTCATAACATCCAGCCTTCAATGGGCAGTGGAACGCATATATGAAGCGCATCAATGAAAGGGTGTGTGTATACACTGTGTTCCAAATTATTATGCAAAAATTGTTTAGGAGTGTGTAAGGTTCTTTGTCTCTGTTGACATGTTCCTTGAAACTCAGTTTTTCGTCGGCCATTTTGCTTTCTGTCTTTCTGCAGCTCTTGCCCTCAGTTAATATGGAGTTTCCAGTTTTCATGTTCCCGCCCTGATTCTTCCCTCTTGCTTCTTAAGCAGCCTCAGCTGAACAATCAGTGCTCCTGAATCAAGCCTCAGTCAGTCTGTGACCTGACTCCTGGAAGCCTTGGACTTGTACTCCAGCTATTCGCTACTGAGGAACCTTGGAACACTTTTGGACTCTGGAAACCTGCTGTTTGGTGAATCCATGTTTGCAGAGGAATTACGGTACAGAGAAGAGATCCTGAACCTGCTTTGGAGATTTATTGTAGTGCTTGAAGTTACTCTGGCCTGCTGTGTCTCCTGTCGCTGTTCCTGCAAACTGTGTGAACTTTTCAGCATGCTTGTATGAAGCAATACAAGTCATTTCATATCAACCTATGTCTCCTGTGTTTTCCTCGCACCCAAGCACAAGACGCTATAGGAACTGTACACTATACATGACAAGATTCAGGAGCCAATGTTTAGTGTCTGCTGGGTCTGGGAAAGCCGTGTCTGCTGTGACTGTGGATATCAGATGTCCGTTTAATACCTTATGTGATGACAGTGGTTGTGACTTCTCACAACCATTCCAGGTGAGCGCATTCCCTTAAAATTTTACTCTGGAGTGTTACCACAGGTAAACACTATTGTTTTTTTTTTTTTTCCTTTCCTCTTCCAGCACTTCTGCCTTAAAAGATCTGGAAGATGGAGGCCCGCATAAAGGAACTTTGCGGAGTGACTGATACAATCCTTTCAGATGTACAGACTTTAAAAACCCGTTTTGCAAGCCTACAGGACCTCACTAATCATAATTTGCAAGTGTTTGGACAGACTACCCAGGAATTGCGAGCCAGGATTGAGGCTCTAGAGGAACGAGCCCAGGCTCCTGCCATAACCCCGAGTTCTGGGATCCCCAAATTACCTCTTTTCGTTTTGGCGGTGAATGTGAGAAATTCAGGGGATTTATTAATCAATGCAATTTATTTTTCTCTGCACATGCTTCACAATTTCCCACTGAACGATCCAAAGTGCTTACTATAATCATGTTGCTTACCAATAAGGCTTTGATGTGGGCAAACCCTCTGATTGAGACTGAGGATGATTGTTTGAATCACCTTGATGCTTTTATTTCAGCCATGGGGCAGGTGTTTGATGACCCCAATCGAGGTGCAACAGCTGAAGCAGCCATGTTAACTTTGCGCCAAGGTAAGCGTTCAGTAGCCGAATATGCCCTGGATTTCAGGAGATGGGCTCTTGATACCACTTGGGACACTTCCGCTAAAAAATCTATTTTTCGGAAAGGGTTGTCTCCACTGATTAAGGATGAACTTGCTCGTGCCGACCCTCCCACTGCGTTAGGTGACTTTATTAACTATTGTATCCGTATTGATGCTCGTCTGACTGAACGCAGACAAGAGAGATGGTTCGAAAATAATCGCACTAACCTTTTACTACCTCCCTCCTCAGCTAAGGAACCTTTGAGTAGGATCACAAGGGAACCAGAACCTGAACCCATGCAGGTGGACTCTTTACAAAGACGGGTTAGTGATGCACGCAAAGAACATCGTATAAAGGAAAATCTATGTTTCTACTGTGGTAAGTCAGGGCACTTCATTATAAACTGCCCCAGCCGTTCTCGTAAGACTACTGCAGCAGTCATTCACTGTGAGTGTTGCGAGAGGAGCCCTGTCATGTCCGAGCCTCAGGCTCCAGAGAGATCTGCTGCAAGAGATCTTGATTTCTCTGACTTAAACTCTGTTAGTTCTGGGGACGATGACGGTATAAACGCTGCAATTTTTCAAGTTTCCTCAGCGGTGTCCCAGCTGAGTTGTAAAAGAAACAATTCTCATTGCTTCCTTTCCATCAAACTCTGGGTTGACTCAGTCTGGGTGTCGACTCAGGAGCAAGTGGAAATTTCATGGATATCTCCTTTGCTCTGAAACAGGGGATACGTTCAGTGAAGAAGGCTACTCCAGTACAGATGGAGACTGTGGATGGCTCTCTACTGACTTCTGGACCAGTGGATCAAGAAACAGAGCCTTTGAGGGTCCTTATGGGCAAAGATCATCAGGAGAAAATGTCTTTTTTGCTTATCTCTTCTCCCCACTTTCCCATTATTCTAGGGCTACCATGGCTGCAGGCGCAGAATCCTACGATTAACTGGGAGACCAAGGAATTACACTTTCCGGAGAAACAGATGAGTCAAGGAGTTTCAGCTTGCTCTGTTCCTAAAGGAACCATGTCAGTCCCTGAACTACCAGCTGTATACCAGGACTATGTGGATTTATGTGACAAGAAGAACGCTGATCAGCTTCCTCCTCACCGTCCATATGATTGTCCAATTGAATTATTGCCTGGAGCCGAGATACCTTTTGGTAAGATCTACCCCCTAGCGGGGCCCGAGCTAAAAGCTTTGAAGGATTATATAGACGAAAATTTAGCCAAGGGCTTCATACGCCCCTCTTCATCTCCCGCAGGTGCACCCATCTTCTTTGTGAAGAAGAAAGATGGATCTCTGAGACCCTGCATAGACTATAGGGAACTCAATAAGGTTACTATTAGAAACCGTTATCCATTGCCTTTAATCCCTGAGTTGTTGGAGAGAGTGCGGCATGCCAAAATTTTCTCTAAATTGGATCTCCGTGGGGCCTATAACTTGGTCCGTATTAGACCTGGGGATGAATGGAAGACTGCTTTCAGGTCACGCTATGGACACTTTGAATATCTAGTTATGCCTTTTGGTCTGAGTACCGCCCCAGCCACTTTCCAACACTTCGTGAATGATATCTTCAGGGATCTCCTAGATACATTTGTGGTGATTTATCTGGATGATATTCTAATTTTTTCTAACTCCACAGAGGAACATCATGGACATGTGAGAATGGTCTTAGAACGCCTAAGACAAAACCATCTCTACATCAAACTTGAAAAATGTGAATTCCATAGGACCGAAATTCAATTTCTGGGGTATGTACTATCTACGCAAGGGATTAGTATGGATGGAAGCAAGACCCAAGCCATCAAGGATTGGCCAATTCCTAGAAATGTGAAGGAGGTGCAGCGTTTCATCGGGTTTGCCAACTTCTATAGACGTTTCATTAAGAATTTTTCTGAGGTAGTGTCACCTATCACCCAACTTACCCGGAAACAGTCTAGGTTCTCCTGGACCCCGCAAGCTCAGGAAGCATTTTCCTGTTTAAAGGATAAATTTACCACCGCACCTATCTTAGTACATCCCAACCCCGAGCTTGCCTTCATAATAGAGGTGGATGCTTCAGACTGTGCCGTTGGAGGTATACTCTCTCAGAGAACAGGTGAGAAGAATGTCTTGCATCCCTGTGCCTTCTTTTCCCAGCAGTTGTCTTCGGCTGAGAGGAACTACGATGTGGGCAATAGAGAATTGTTGGCCATTATTGCCGCCTTCAAGGAATGGAGACACCTTCTTCAGGGAGCTGCACAGCAAATAGTCGTCCTGACAGACCATCGTAACCTTGAATTTATCAGGTCGGCTAAGTGCCTGACTCCTCGCCAGGCTCGCTGGAATCTTTTCCTAAACCAATTTAATTTTGTCATTTCTTATAGACCAGGATCGCACAATGGAAAGGCTGATGCACTCTCTAGGATTCATTCAACAGAGACACGTCCACTTACTCCTCCTAAGACTATTCTTCCTGACTCTAGATTCCTGGGAGTGATTCATGATCAAGACCTACTTAAGGACATCAAGGAAGCATACCATGCGGATTCTTTGTTGGCTCAACCCCCAAGGGACGTGAGTCTTGTCTTTAAGAATGGTGTGTGGATTCAGGGACAACGTCTGTATATACCTGAAACAGTCAGATTGAGAGTATTGCAACTCATCCACGATTCCAAGATAGCCGGGCATAGGGGAATTCTAAAGACACAAGAATTTCTTTCTCGTTTCTTTTGGTGGCCCACTTACAGGAAAGATGTCTTAAACTATGTCACTTCATGTGAAGTCTGTGCAAGATGCAAAACACCTCGCTCCTCACCAACTGGTCTGTTGCAACCTCTTCCCACCCCGTCCCGCCCGTGGGGATCCATTTCTATGGACTTCATTGTGGAGTTACCAACCTCTCAAGGGAAGAACACCATTCTAGTGGTGGTTGACCGTCTAACAAAGGCAGCTCATTTTATCCCTTGTGTCGGCTTACCCACTGCAAAACAGACATCAGACTTGATGATTAAGAATGTGTTTCGCTTACATGGAGTACCGGATGAGGTCATTTCGGATCGAGGGGTGCAATTCACTTCAAGGTTTTGGCAAAATTTCTGTGCAGCATTGGACATTAAAGTAAACCTTTCTTCTGCTTTTCATCCCCAGACTAATGGACAGACAGAACGAACCAATCAGACCCTGGAGCAGTATTTCCGCTGTTTTATCTGCCACCTACAGGATGATTGGGTGGATCTACTTCCACTGGCTGAGTTCTCTTATAACAACTCTCAGAGCGCCTCCACTAAGCAGTCTCCTTTTTACTCCAATCTATGTTATCATCCTAACATTCTTCCTCGATTTCCCATAGATACGCCCTTGCCGGCAGTGGCTGAAAGAATCACTTCTTTACAAAAGAATATGGATCTTCTAAAGGAAAATCTAGAATTGGCTCAGGAAAGGTACAAGAAAGCAGCAGATAAATTTCGTAAACCTGCACCAGCTTTCAAGGTAGGAGATTTGGTCTGGCTGTCAACCAGAAATCTTAAATTAAAGATTCCATCGTCTAAATTGGGACATAAGTACATTGGACCTTATAAGATCAATAAGATTATAAGTGCTGTTGCTTGTCGTCTTCAACTGCCCAGAACTATGAGAATCCACCCTGTCTTTCATGTATCCCTACTAAAGGCTGCAACACCCAATACGTTTCCTGGACGTTCTTCTCCTTGCCCTGACCCAGTGCTGGTCGATGGTCAGGAAGAATTTATGGTGGAAAGGATTCTAGATTCCAGGTTGTACAGAAATCAGTTGCAATATTTGATTAAATGGCAGGGCTACCCAGTGGAGGACAACTCATGGGAACCAGTCAATAATGTAAATGCTCCTCGCCTGCTCCGCCAGTTTCATCAGAGGTACCCTGACAAGCCTGATCTGAGGTCATCCGGAGGTTGTCCCTAAGGGGGGAGTAATGTAAGGTTCTTTGTCTCTGTTGACATGTTCCTTGAAACTCAGTTTTTCGTCGGCCATTTTGCTTTCTGTCTTTCTGCAGCTCTTACCCTCAGTTAATATGGAGTTTCCAGTTTTCATGTTCCCGCCCTGATTCTTCCCTCTTGCTTCTTAAGCAGCCTCAGCTGAACAATCAGTGCTCCTGAATCAAGCCTCAGTCAGTCTGTGACCTGACTCCTGGAAGCCTTGGACTTGTACTCCAGCTATTCCCTACTGAGGAACCTTGGAACACTTTTGGACTTTGGAAACCTGCTGTTTGGTGAATCCATGTTTGCAGAGGAATTACGGTACAGAGAAGAGATCCTGAACCTGCTTTGGAGATTTATTGTAGTGCTTGAAGTTACTCTGGCCTGCTGTGTCTCCTGTCGCTGTTCCTGCAAACTGTGTGAACTTTTCAGCATGCTTGTATGAAGCAATACAAGTCATTACATATCAACCTATGTCTCCTGTGTTTTCCTCGCACCCAAGCACAAGACGCTATAGGAACTGTACACTATACATGACAGAGTGATAAGGTAAGAATTTTTTTGTTTGTCAGTTAAACTCATTGATGGTGATGTGTGTCAGGGCTCTTTATATCACTGTAAGAAATTGCAGACACCTGTGCTAATTAGTTTGGCAGGTGTGTCCAATGAAAGGCAAGACTACTTAAGAAGGCTGTCCCACATTATTAAGCAGCCTACATTTTCTGCCAAAATGGGAAATAAAAAGGATGTGTCGGCTGCTGAGAAGCAACAAATTGTGGAGTGTTTAGGTCAAGGCATGACTACAATCAACATTGCCAAGACACTTCATCGTGATCATCGCACAATCAAGAAGTTTGTAGCTGATTCACAGTACACACGTGTGCGTGCTGATATTGGAAAATTGAGGACTCTTTCCTGCAGGTAATTACGTCAGGTTAAAAGAGTAGCGGCAAAAAAGCCTTGTCATAGCAGCAGACAAGTTTTGAAGCTGCTGGTGCCTCCAACGTCCCCCGAACCAAAAGATGCAGGGTCCTTCAGAGGTTTGCAGCTGTGCGCAAGCCATCCTGTCGACCTCCTCTATCCACTGCACACAAGCAGAAACGGCTCCAGTGGGCCAAACAATACATGAAGACTGACTTCAAAACTGTTTTGTTCACCGATGAGTGCCGTGCAACGCTTGATGGTCCTGATGGATGGAGTGGAGGATGGCTGGTTGATGGACACCCCATGCAAACATGGCTACAGCGCCAAGAAGGAGGAGGTGGAGTTATGTTTTGGGCTGGAATCATGGGGAGAGAGATTGTCGGCCCCTTTAGGATCCCTGAAGGGGTAAAGATGAACTCCATAGTGTATGTTGAGTTTCTCAAACAGCACTTCCTGCCATGGTTCAAGAAGAAGAACCGTGCATTCCGCAGCAAGATCGTTTTCATGCATGATAATGCACCGTCTCATGCTGCACATAACACATCTGCATCTCTGGTTGTTATGGGCATTAAAGGGGACAAACTTATGGTGTGGCCCCCATGCTCCCCTGCCCTCAACCCCATTGAGAACCTCTGGAGCATCATCAAAAGGAGTGTCTATGATGGCGGGAGGCAGTTCACATCTAACAACAGCTCTGGGAGGGTATTCTGTCCTCATGCAAAACAATTGAAGCAGAAACCATCCAAAACCTAAAAAATTCAATGGACGAGAGAGATCAGAAGCTCCTTTCGAACAAGGGGTCCTATGTGCAAATGTAACATCACCTAGAATAAAGTTTTGAGTTGAAAACTGTTTGATTTCAGTTTGTAATAACCTGCTAATGCTTATAATTTCAAAAATTACCATTTTTTTGTTCTTTATTAAAATTAAAAGGTAGAAAACTCTGCTGTGCATAATAATTTCGAACATGCATTTTGAGTGCAGTTTGAGTGTTTTATTATTTTAAAAATATACTGTTATCATAGGCAGTTTGTACAAAAACCTTTCAATTGTACTCTAATAGTTATTTGACTGGAAAATTACAATGACTGCAATTCATATAGGTAATTTGGGAAGATCGGAGAAAATATTATTTGCATAATAATTTGGAACACAGTGTACAGAGCGTGTGGATTAGTTAAAGACAATTGTCAAGAGCCTAAAAATACAATATTCAAGAAAATATTCACTGCAGTTGGATAATATCTGAACAAACCCGCCTAGCCACCTAGCACATTAAGGAGTCCCAATTGACCATGGACTTCAATATGTGACCGGTAATGGTGATGGGGGATTCCGGCTCTTTGCAGTGAATGTACAGGCAAAGGGCGCGCAGTAAGCACATCATTACGCCCTCTGACCTGAACGTCACTGCAGAGAGTCGGAAGACAGCAGTGCGTGGCGGTGGAACGGGGACAGGTGAATATCCCAAGTTCCGGGGGCCTGAGCCAGCGGCGACACCGGCACCTGGCCCCCATAGCGCGCTGGTGTCCCCGCCTGCTCAGGACACCAGCACCTGGCCCCCAGCGACGAGAGGTGAGTATGTCATTTATTTTTATCACAGGAACCGTGACTCGTGTTTAAGTCAAGGGGGGGTTTTTTCAGCCAAGAAAGGGGGCTTCAAAGCTCGGCTTATACACGAGTATATACGGTAACTTTCTTATTGCTTCTGGGTCTCTATGTGGAAGACGTCTGTTCCATACATAGATACAATTCTTGTGCTATTCATGTTTAGCAGTATATACATTTTCCTTGCATTTTAGCTGGTACAACTCATTTTTGACTTTTCCTTCTGCTAGTGTGTGACTTTCTTTTGAGATGATACAATTGACATCTTTAAATGTAACTTAATTTCCTTTTCTTATGAGCTTATTCACAGATCGTTTTCAAGACTAGGGACATAGATCTCGTCCTTTCCTAGCAGCTTTCTGCTTTGTATTGGGGAGACTTGATAATTTATATAACTATCTCCTATTCCATTTGAATTCATATACTGAATATTAGCCAAAATCACTTTCTCTGACTTGCTTTGGTCAAGATAAGAGAAGAAGCTTCTGTCATTAGTCATTTGACTAGTCACCCCAGAGTCTACACACCATGCATGCTTAATAGTTACCATCCGCTTACCCATAGCCATATAAGTTGATGTCATTATGACATTACTAAGGATATTTATGTGCTACAAAGCTTGAAAAGGGGATGGAAACAGTCCTGGGGAATGTACAGTATAGTGTTATATATGTCATCAGTGCAATTGCAGTACTTGACATTCGATTTAAAAAAAAATTTGGCAAAGATGGCAAATTGAAATATCAAAAGGTTTACGCTAACATATAATCATGGGGCAAGCCTTATATCAGTAAACTTTGTGGAAGGAACCCCATTAATAATTACTTTTAATTTCATATATGAATTTACCATGAGCTGAACATTTGTTGCTGTAGCTTTATTTTTGCATTTTTACAGTACAGTATACATACAGTATATACAGTATATATTATATACAGATTATCATATGAATTACTACTGTGTACTTTTTGTCACCCTCTGCGGTAAACTATTAAAGTTTAACTAGTGACTCATATTGTGATCTGTCAGCGGAGGAGTGTAACTGAGTAGGAATGATATAGTTATGTGTGAATTTGATTCTGTTCAGTATGTCCTTGTTTCATCCCACTTCTGAGATCAACATAAATATGTTTTCTACATAACTTTGAGTGCCAAAAATGACTTATTTCATATCCCTTTAAATGTGAATATTGAGAAAATTGAGAAAAAAAGCTAACAAAGTCTGTTACTATGGTTACAGGTGATCTAGCATCTGATAAGATGGAGATTTCCAAGGCATACCTTCTCATATTCTGTATTTCACTAGACTGATTTATTCACTTTGTTCCCCGCGTTCTGAGTGTTAAACAAGGTTCTTGATCAAAGTTTTCTATTCAGTTAAAATTTCATTTCTCAGTTGTTGATCAGTAATTCATAGAAACCATGGAAATTACATTTTAATAGATATAGGCTCAGAGGTAAAGCAATTGCTGAGCCGCACTGCTTAATGTAGGTTTTTGGAAAGCTCTGAAAAGAGACGTTTTTCCTGTTCATAACCAGTAAAATCAGCAGCAAAATAACTTTTAAACACTTAAAAAGTGGCAGTACAGTAAATGATGGTAATAGATTGGCTCCTGTCATGGTATGTGACTTCTTTTAACCCCTTCGCGACCTTGGGTTTTTCTGTTTTTTGCATGTCTGTTTTTTGCTCCCCTTCTTCCCAGAGCTATAACATTTTTATTTTTCCGTCAATATGGCCATGTGAGGGCTTGTTTTTGCAGGACGAGTTGTACTTTTGTACAACACCATAGGTTTTCCCATATCGTGTACTGGAAATGGGAAAAAAATTCAAAGTGCTGTGAAAATGCAAAAAAAATGCAATTCCACAAGTTTGTTTTTTATCATGTTCATTAAATGCTAAAACTGACCTGCCGTTATGATTCTCCAGGTCGTTAAGAGTTTGCAGACACAAAGCATGTATAGGTTCTTTTTTATTTAAAGAAAATCTGTCACCCCCAGGGACGTATATGACCTATTAATATGTGCATACAGGTAACAGAAATGTTACACTAGTCCTACCTGTCTGCCTCATATTAATGGTCTTGTTGCTGAGAAATGTTATATTCTTTCTTTATGTTAATGATTTCTTCCAGGCTACGGGGTGTGTGGTGCCTGGCAGAAATCCCTGCCTCCTGTCTTCATTTCAATACTTACCTCCTCCCATCAGCATCAGTTACAGCCCCGGAATCCTCCGCCTGAGCTCTGCACTCCCTCAGAAATACATACCTCATTCTCCTTTCTGTGGGCACTGCATTCAGGGATCTTCTGCGCAGGCGCCGGTGCCTTCAGCTCCAGTGACCTCCAGTGTGTGCGCCCATAAGATGCTCTCCCCACTTCCTCCCTACATAGTCATTGCCATGTACACGAGGTTCCTAGCGATGACTGTGCAGGAAGGAAATGAGGAGAGAATCTTATTGGCGTACACAGCCAATAGTGGAGGTGCCTCCGGTAGGTTCCCAAACCGGGAAATATAGTATAGAAAACTGGGCACTCTCTATTATATGCAGTGAAAAGGTTTTAATGCACATTAAAACCTTTTCACTGCATAAAATAGAGTATGCCCAGTTTTCTATACTACAGTAACTCACCAATGCCTGCACAGAAGATCCCTGAATGCAGAGCCCACAGAAGGGAGGTTGAGGTATGGGGTGACATATTCCCTTTAAGTGGTGAAAAAAAATCTAAAGTTTTCCAAGACTCGTAGCATCTCTATTTTCCGGGAACTGTGGCTGTGTGTGTTAGGGTCTGTGGAACGCACCAAATATATGATGTAGAGAGGTGCGTTCGCAGCCCGGGGTCCACCGTGCAGGCGGAGCCTGCTGCTAGTAAAATGGCGCAAGAAGCAAACTCTGTTATCCCGCAGAGTCGCCAAAATAAATGCCGTAACGCGCTGTGGCAATATGTGCGAACTCTGTTATTCCACAGAGCCGCTAGAAGGAGTGCCGCAGCGCTATATGGCGATGTGTGCGAACTCACTTAACACCACTGAGTCGCAGAATAAAGATGCTAGGGCGCTGTCTAGCGTTGAAAGCGAACCCTGTTACGTCACAGAGCCGCTGAGACAAACTTCTGTGTCCTGTCAGGCACCCAGGTACACAGTTGACTGCTAAGCGAACATAGAATGTGATCATGCACTAATGTCCTCGTGGGAGTCACCCACAATCTATGGCGTCTGAACGCCAGGCCCTGAATACAGCAATCCAACTCCTCACCGGTTATGCCGTACTAGAATCTAGGACACCGACCCTGACCAGCTAGCATACCAAACTCCTCACCGATTAAGTCGGTATTCTAGGGGCTTATTTCAGCCGGGCCCTAACCACACATACGCATGACCACACTGGCGCAAAGCATATAACGATTGATATTAGGCATGGCTGCCCAGCCATGCTACCTTTTATAGCAACAGCTACAGGACCTACCAGAAACAAGGACCAATGAGAAACTGTTCCAAACACATGTAGTTTCAGGACCTTCCTGGTGGACCAATAGGAGCTGCTGCAGTACCTGACATGTGACCCC
Organism: Oophaga sylvatica; assembly: GCA_033576555.1. Lineage (NCBI taxonomy): Eukaryota > Metazoa > Chordata > Amphibia > Anura > Dendrobatidae > Oophaga > Oophaga sylvatica. The sequence goes on from JARQOD010002028.1 coordinate 52,490, forward strand.
TGATCTCCAATGAGAGATCTTACCCTGGGCATGCTCAGAAGGTGAAACGCAGGACTTCGTCCCAAAGACGTCTGCTCCAGCACTGGTTATAATAGCAGATCCATGAGAGGCAGCAAGTCTCTGCACAGTATTGGAATGGGCAAGACGCTGGGACCGACGTTTCTGCTGAGCAGGCTCCACTGCGGCCGGAGATGAATGGGAGACCGCAACGGGACTGGTTCGAGACTCCCCTTGTGCAGCAGTGGGAACTCGAACCCTAACACTACCCCCCCCTCCTAGGGCCCCCCTTCTTTGGGCCTCGCTGCGCTCAAAGGCAGCGATGAGCTGCGGAGCGTGAACATACTCGGCAGGCTCCCAGGACCTATCCTCAGGCCCATAACCCCTCCAATCCACCAAATAAAATTTTTTGCCTCGTACCACCTTGCACCCAACAATTGCGTTCACCTCATGATCGTGGTAGATGAACCTGACATCCCGGCAGATGACTCGGAAAACCGGGAAATGGCCACGGGTTTCAGGAGGAACACGTGAAAGGTGTCGGTGATACCAAGGCGAGGCAGAAGAGCTAGGCAGTAAACCACCGGGTTCACCTGCTCAAGAACTTTAAAGGGGCCCAAAAAGCGAGGTGCCAACTTGGTGGACTCTACACGTAGCCTGATGTTTCGGGCAGAAAGCCACACTAGGTCACCCGGAGCAAATGTAGGAGCGGAGCACCGATGGGCATCGGCCGAAGACCCCTTGTGCAGCAGCGGGAACTCAAACCCTAACAGTGTGAGGACTTATTTATTGTGCCCCAAGCTGATATTTTTATCGAATACCATTTTGGGGTAGATATGGTCTTTTGATGGCCTGTTATTGCATGTTATTGCAATGTTGCAGGGACCAAAAAAAGCAATTCTGTAGTTTTGATTTTTTCTTGTTACGCCATTTACTGATTTGATTCTTTTTATATTTTGATATATTGGGTGTTTCTGAATGTGGCATGTTGTGAACACGTTGGCCGCGACTTCGGAGCTGGGGCTCCCTCCGATGGTTGCTGAGGGTAATGAACCAATTGCTGAATGGCTTTCAGCTGGGTCCAAATGGTCTGATATAAGTGACCTAAACTCCCAGCAGCCTTGCGGTAATCAATTGTTCTTCCAGGTCTTGGTTGGATCTCAGCTTGCATTCCTGCTATCATTCAGATAAGTGACTTGCTGTTTTTTTTTCCTCTGGTTGGATTTTCCTTGCTGGTTTGCTGCCTTGCAGTGGACTTCAGCCTGGTCCCCTTTTGAGGCCTGGCGCTGCATTTGTGCTCAGTTTGTGTTTGCACTTTTGCTCTGTTCATGTCTAGTTTTTTATTTACTGTGTAGCTGTGTGTTACACCAGAGATCTGATTTAGGTGGCAGAGATTGTGTGATCTCAGGTTTTTTGTTAATCAGAAGTGTTTGTATTTTTGTCAGGGTTTTTTGGGTTGCAGTCAGAATTCTTTCCTATACTTTATATCTAGACAGAATTTGGCCCCAGCGTTTGCTCATTCTATTTTCTGTCTGTGTTCGTATTTTCTTCTTGTCTAACCGCCATTACATGTTTAGGGGCTTCCTATTTCTTTGGGGTTCTGCTACGGGGCAGTTAGTTTTCATCTTTCTGTCTTTAGGTGTAGCTATCTCTCCGGCTGTGACGAGGCATCTAGGATCACAGTAGTTACACTCCACGGCTACTTCTAGTGTTGCGGTTAGTTTAGGGTTCTGCAACCCAGTAGTTTCCAGCCTCTCTGGTGTATTGCTACTTTGGCTATTTTTTGCTATTTCTCCTCAGCTACCGATACATAACAGTGGCAATACCAAATATGTGTTTTTTTTATTGTTTTATCTTTATCTTAAATGGGACAAAAGGGACGGATATGAAATTTTATATTTTTAAAATACTTTTTAAAAACCTTTTTTTCACCTTTTACTTGTTTCAATAGTCTCCATAAGACGCTTGAAGTTGCACTATTCCGATTGACTGTGCAAAACACGGCAATACGTGTGGGGTCGGCTCCCAGACCTGTCAGACCTGTTAAGTGGCTTTATTCTATTTCCACCCTAGCCCCTGCACATTTCCCGTGGCTTTGGAACTGCTTTCTCCACACATGATCTTATACAGGTATATCCTTTGAGACATGCAGAGTGTGCCTGTGTTATTGTCACAGGGCACATAGGTCTGCTGATGGCTCTCTTTAGCCTCGCACAGTCATCTCTCTTTTTACCCTAATAGTGACTTGATAATTGTTAATGCGACCATTTCTGTCCATGGCTTCTTATCTCCGCAAAGGTAATTGGACACGGAGAACTGATTTGGCCTCTGATCTCGTTATACACCTATCTAGGAGGTGGCCACTCCTGGCTCTTTAATTTGAGCTTTGTTCTCAAGGATATCCATGGGACTGTGCAATGCATACATATTTAAATGCACAGCAGTTTCATTTTGAATTTCTTTTTGTATTTATGCATTTATAGGTTCCCACTCATATGACTTAACCTGCATAAGTGCGGGTTTTTGGGTCTGGGAGGCCTTTGTGTGTTATGAGTGTTGTGTGTTAAATATTTTTATATTTTGTTCAATAAAGTTATATAATTTTTTTGATATTTTGGAGTGTGCACGTCCTTACACGTAGCCTTTTTTCTTCTTTTTTGCAGCTGGGGGACTGATATTCTCAGGCTGGTAAGAGGCCATAGATATTTCACTCTTTGGGAATGCACAACGAAGCCGGGCGAACATTACCAGTTTCATTGGTGCAATGTAAATGACCAGGGAGGCATCAGTGATGCCAGAGTTGGACTGCAGTGGAGGAGCTCCACATTTACAAGAAAATACATTAGTGCAGTGAATATTCATTAGCCGCTTCCCCGCCCACCTATCAGCTGAGCAGTGAGCGGCGAGCAGCATATGACAGAGCCACATGGTTCCCCAGCGCCTGATTCCTGCAGCAGCTGGGGAGATGTGTGTTGGAAGGAGAAGGAGGCGGCAGGAGCATCACATACCTGACAGCCTGGGGACTGTGCTGATGCGATGCTGAATGCTCCCGTGGAGGACCTGTGATGAGGTCATGAAGAGGGCGGGCTGGAGCATCACGACCATGACCACACAAAGCCCTGCCTCTTCATGATGTCATCACAGGTCCTGCAGACACACTGTACAAGAAAGAATTAATTAAAAGGTTAGTAATACAGCACATAAAAAAAGCCTCTGCCATCCTGTGGTGGACTATAACTCCCAGCATGCCATAGGATCTGCAGGACATGCTGAGAGTTATAGTTCTCCCATGGGATCTTAAAGCAGCACTCCTGTTATGTTTAGGTAGCTGAGGAGAAAAAGCAAAAACGGTAATACACCAGAGAGGCTGGAACCTATTGGATTGCAGTAACCTGAACTAACCACACTAGAGGTAGCCGTGGAGCGTTCCTACGTTGATCCTAGACGCCTCATCACAGCCTGAGAGATAACTACACCTAAAGGCAGAAAGATGAAAGCTATCTGCCCCAGAGCAGATCCCCAAAGAAAATAGGAAGCTCCCAAACATATAATGGCGGTTAGACAAGAAGATAGCACGGACACAGACAGAAAATAGAATGAGCAAATGTTGGGGCCCAATCTATCTAGACAGAAAAGTACAGGAAAGAATTCTGACTGCAATCCAACAAAAACCCTAAAAAATACCAGCACTTCTGATCGAAAAAAACCTGAGATCACACGATCTCTGCCACCTAAATCAGATCTCTGGTGTAACAAAACAAAGCCACAGCCACTGAAAAAACAGGAAAAAGCAAATGAACAAATAACAGTGGCTACCGAAATAATGAGAGGAGCACAGGCCCCAGGATGGGACCCGGCTGACCTCCACAAAAGTGCAGAAAACTATGAAAAAAGCAAGCACAAAAAGAAAAGCAGAAAATATCTTATCTGAAAGCAACAGGTGCAGGCAAGACTCCAGCAATTTCCAAATGAACCAGGAATTGAGACAAGAACAATTGATCACCGGCAACCATCATGGGAGGGAACCTCCTGTTGTGAATGGGTTTGAGATGAGTTCTGAGCAGAGACTCCCTCTGGTGGTTACAAGCGGTACTGGTCTGTTCAGTGAAGATTGTGAGGACTGGGAATCAGGTGTTACTGACTGGTCCTTATATCAATTGGGTGATCTCACCTTTCCTTGTAGCCTGCTGTGTCGTGTCTGCATCTCCTGCTAACAGATAAGACATTTTCTTCTTTTTGTTTTTGTACTATATTTTTGCATTTTTCCTGCACTTCTTTGGGGGCCTTCAGAGTCCCCTCCGGGGCTTCTGCCCTCTCTGTTTAGTTCAGCCACTGAGTTTTGTTCTTTTTCTTTTTCCAGTTTTTTCAGTGGCTGCTGTTTTGATTTTGTTACACCAGAGAGCTAATTTAGGTGGTAGAGGTCGTGTGATCTCAGGTGATTTTGAAATTAGTAGAGTTGGTGCTTTTCAGGGTTTTCTGGGATTGCAGTAAGTACCCTTCCTATCCTTTTCTATTTAGATAGTTTGGGCCCCAGCGTTTGCTCATACTATTTTCTTTCTGTGTCGTTTTTTCCTTTGTCTAACCGCCATTACATGTTTGGGGGCTTTCTATTATCTTTGGGGTTCTGCTCCGGGGCAGATAGCTTTCCTATTTCTATCTTTAGGTGTATTTTATTTTTCCAGGCTGTGAGGGAGGCGTCTAAGACCAACGTAGGAACGCTCCACGGCTGCCTCTAGTTGTGGTGGTTAGTCGGGTACTGCAATCTCATAGTTTTCAAACTTCTTGGTGTATTGCCTTTTTTACCTGCACTCCTCAGCTCCCGAAAACATAACAGTATCACGGCCTAAAAATTTGAAAATTGTATGGTACTCACAGAAGGGAAAAAAATTTATATATTGTGAATGAAAAAGGTTGTCAGAGTTGTCAGAGATATTTTTTGTTTGTTGAAATTTTTTTTTTTTTTTTTTTTCCTCTGTATCTCTGGGTGCTGGGGAGGATCTTTTCTCCCAATGGAGTTTGCAAGTTGTCTGGCCATGTGGATCAGCTTGCACTGAGGTCAGAGTATTGCTGCATATCTTGCTAGGTTGCCTGTTGTGGAACCTAGGTTCCCCATTGCCAGATTTGTTTTTAGGGGATCGAGCTAAGTTTCAGAATTTCAAAAAATAATTGTAAATTGTTTTTTGCCTTAAAATCTAAGTCCTCAGGAAACGCAGCGCAGCAGGTTCAAATTATCATCTTTTCTCTGCGCGGCGATCCTCAGGATTGGGCTTTTTCCCTGATACCTGGGGATCCTGTTTGAGTGATGTTGATGCGTTTTTTCAGGTTTTGGGGTTATTGTACGATGAGCCTAATGTCACTGATCAAGCTGAAAAAGCCTTGTTGGCATTAAATCAGGGCTTTGATGACGCTGAGTTAACTGTAGAGATTCCGTAGGTGGGCAGTCCTGACCAAAATGGAATGACGACGCTTTGGCGGCCCTTTTCCGGAAGGGTCTGTCAGATAATGTAAAGGATGTTATGGGGGGGATTCCCTGTCCCCTCTGGTCTCAATGATTCTATGTCATTAGCGATTCAAATTGACAGACGTTGCGTGAGCGGAGAAGTATGCGTGGAATGGTGTTGCCTTGTGAACCAGCTTCTGAACCATGCAGTGTGATAGAGTGGTGTCTGGGGCACAGGTCATGAGTTTCGAAAGCGCAATGGGTTATGTTTCTACTGTGGTGATCCCTCTCATGCTATTTCAGTCTGCCCTAAGCGGGGAAGACATTTTGCACGCTCAGTTGTCTTGGGTAGTGTTCAGACTAAGTTTTTATTAACTGTCACTCTGATATGCTCTCTGTCCTCATTTTCTGCTCAGGCTTTCGTTGATTCTGAGGCAGCTATTAACCCGATGGTTTATGATTTTGCTAAACGTTGTGGTTTCCCTTGATACCCCTACAGAAGCTATTCCCCTACTGGGGATCGATTCTACCCCTTTGGCTGAGAATAAACCCCAGTTTTCTACTCAGGTGATAATGAGGGTTGAACCTGATCCCCAGGAGTGCTGAAAATTTTTGGTTTCTATATATCTGCATGACATTATCGTGTGGGTTTCCCTTGGTTACAGTCTCATTCCTGTTTTGGATTGGAATCTGTGTCTGTAACAGTTGGGGCTGCCAATGTGTTAATACCAACATCCTGTTTTTTCTGCCTCCCCCCAGGCTCAGGATGTTCCTGACTTTTTGTTTGATTTTTCTGATGTGTTTAGCGAAAGTAAATCTGCATCCTTGCCTCCCCATAGGAGCTATGACTGCGCTATTGAATTAGTGCCGGGTAGTAAATTCCCTAAAGGTCGCACTTTTTAACTTGTCTGTACCTGAACATGATGCTATGCGGTCTTTATCAAGGAATCATTGGAGAAGGGTCATATCAGACCATCCTCTTCACCCTTAGGTGCGGTTTTTTCTTTGTGGCCAAAAAGATGGTTCATTAAGCCGTGTATGATTATCGTTCTTGAAACAATATTAATGTGAAATATCAATACCCGTTACCCTTGATTTCTGACCTGTTTTCCAGGGTGAAAAACGCTACTTGGTTTACCAGCTTGACCTCAGGGGGGCGTATTAACCTTATTCGCATTAAGCACGGGGATGAATGGAAGACGGCATTCAAATACCCTGAAGGGCATTTTGAGTACCTAGTGATGCCCTTTGGGCTCCACAATGCTCCTTCCGTCTTCCAGTCCTTCATGAATGCATTTTCAGGGATTTTGTGGACAAATTTCTGATTGTTTATTTGGATGATATCTTGATTTTTTCTAATGACTGGGACTTCATTCGAAAACTTGTTCGAACTGTATTCCAGATTTTGAGGAGAGAATGCTTGTATGTGAAGGGATCAAGTGTCTTTTTGGCGTACAGAGGATCTCATTTCTGGGATTCATTTTGTCCCATCTGTTATTGAAATGGACCCGGTTCAAGGTTCAGGCCATCTGTGATTGGGTCCAACCTACTTCATTAAAGGCTCTTCAGAGATTTTTTGGGTTTTGCCATTTTTTATCGTAAATTTATTGGTAATTTCTCGGTTATTGTTAAACCATTAAAATGATTTGCCCCAAAAAAAGGGTTTGTTTTGGTGAATTGGCCTCCTGAGGCAGTCCCCTGATTTCAAAAAATTAAGCAGAGTTTTTATTCTGCCCTGTTCTAGGGGACCCCGATGTTTTTTGCCATTTCAGGGGGTGGTTGATGCCTAAAAAAGGGGCCTTTTCCCTTTTGCCCCAAAAAAATCCAGAGACCTCTAAAAGTCCCCTTTGCCTTTTTCTCTCGAAAATTTTCCCCTTTCTAAAAAGTAATTAGACGTGGGTAATGGGGAAAATTTTTGGGCCCCTAAAGTGGGCTTTTGAAGGGGGGGGGCATTGGATGGAGGGAGCCAAAACATCAGGTGGTGGTCCTTACGGCCCTTTTAAAAATCTGGTTTTTTTGGGGAATTTTTCCCAACAAAATTTAACCCTTTTGACAGGCCAGGGGGCCTTTTTTTTTTTCCAAAAAAAACTTTTTAAATTTTTTTGGTTTTTTTTTTCCCCGGCCCCTAAAAATTTTTAGGTTTTGGTCCCCCTTGAGGAGTTTCCTTGGGACTCCCCTGGTTATTGATCCTTCTGTTTTTTTAAAAGGGGGTTTTGTTCTTTCCGAAAACCCCCCAATTTTTGGGGGCGTGCTCTGGAGGGGTGTCGGGGGGGTGGGGCCCAGCGCTGCCCTTTTGGGGGAAAATTTGGGTTTGCCCGGGGCCAATGGAAAAAAAAGTGGGGGTGTTTTTAGATTCATTGTTCCGCATTGGCTGGGCCCCCCGGAATTTTTTTTACCAGAGATTTGGGTTTTGGGGTTTTCCTTTTGGGGCCCCACCGGGGCTCGTTGATGTCGGGGGGTTTTTTGCGGGTCCGGGGGGGGAAATTGCTCTCGCTCCAAGCCTTGCTCTCGCTCTAGTGGTTTGTTGATGCCATTGCCTGTGCCCAAGAGACCATGGACCCATATCTTATGGATTTCATTTCCGATCTTCCTGTTTCTCAGAGAATGACCACCATCTGGGTAATTTGTGATAGGTTTTCCAAAATGATATCATCTTGTTGCCATTACCTAAGTTGCCTTCCTCCTCTGAATTGGTGCCGTTGTTCCTTCAGCACGTGGTTCGTTTACACGGCATTCTGAGAAAAATTGTGTCTGACAGAGGAGTCCAGTTTGTTTCCAGATTTTGGAGGACTTTTTGTTCAAAAACTGGGTGTTCAATTGTCTTTCTCCTCGGCTTTCATCCTCAGACCAATGGTCAAACTGAGAGAAACAAAACCAGACATTGGAGACTTATCTAAGATGCTTTGTGTCTGCTGATCAGGATGACTGGGTCTCTTTTTTGCCTTTGGCTGAGTTTGCTCTTAATAATAGGGCTAGCTCTGCCACTTTGATGTCTCCATTTTTCTGTAATTCTGGGTTTCACCCTCGATTTTCTTCAGGACAGACGGAGGCTTCTGTCTGTCCAGGTGTTGACTTGTTGTGAAGCGTAATGCAACAGATTTGGGACCAGGTAGTGGAGAGGTTGTCCCTCTCTCAGGAGAAGGCCCTGCGGTTTGCTAACCGGCATAGGACTGATGGTCCTCGGTTTAAAAATGGGGGACTTGGTCTGGTTGTCCTCAAGGAATATTCCTATGAGAGTAGCATCTCCTAAATTTAAGCCTAGGTTCATTGGACCTTATAAGATCATGGAGATTATTAATCCTGTTTCTTTTCGTTTGCTTCTTCCAGGGACATTTAAGATCCATAACGTGTTCCACAAGTCCTTGTTGAAGAGGTTTGTTGAGCCAGTGGTTCCTGCTGCTGTGCCTCCTGATCTGTTTTGGTTGAGGGCAATCTGGAGTATGTGGTTGAGAAAATATTGGATTCTCGTTTTTCTAGACGGAAACTCCAGTATTTGGTTAAATGGAGAGGTTATGGTCAGGAGGACATTCTTGGGGTGTTTGCTTCGGACATCCATGCTGGGAGACTTATCCGTGCGTATCATAGAACTCATCCTGACCGACCTGGTTGCTCAAATGAGGGTTCGGTGACCCCTCCTCAAGGGGGGGGGTACTGTTGTGAATGGGTTTGAGATGAGTTTGAGCAGAGGCTCCCTCTGGTGGTTACAAGCGGTGCTAGTGAAGATTGTGAGGACTGGGAATCAGGTGTTACTGACTGGTCTTATATAAGGGAGTCATTTTCCCATCAGGGTTGCCGGTGATCAATTGTTCTGGTCTGAATCCTTCTTTCCAGTTTCCCTTTTAGCCTGCTGTGTCGTGTCTGCATCTCCTGCTAACAGATAAGACTTTTTCTTCTTTTGTGTTTGTGCTATATTTTTGCATTTTTCCTGCACTTATTTGGGGGCCTTCAGAGTCCCCTCCGGGGGCTTCTGCCTCTCTGTTTAGTTCAGCCACTGAGTTTTTGTTCTTTTGCTTTTTCCAGTTTTTTCAGTGGCTGCTGTTTTGATTTTGTTACACCAGAGAGCTAATTTAGGTGGTAGAGGTCGTGTGATCTCAGGTGATTTTGAAATTAGTAGAGTTGGTGCTTTTCAGGGTTTTCTGGGATTGCAGTAAGTACCCTTCCTATCCTTTTCTATTTAGATGTTTGGGCCCCAGCGTTTGCTCAACTATTTTCTTTCTGTGTCAGTATTTCCTCTTGTCTAACCGCCATTACATGTTTGGCGGCTTTCTATTATCTTTGGGGTTCTGCTCCGGGGCAGATAGCTTTCCTATTTCTATCTTTAGGTGTAGTTAGTTTCTCAGGCTGTGACGAGGCGTCTAGGACCAACGTAGGAACGCTCCACGGCTGCCTCTAGTTGTGGTGGTTAGTCAGGGTACTGCAATCTCATAGATTCCAACTTCTCTGGTGTATTGCCTTTTTTACCTGCACTCTCAGCTCGAAACATAAACACACAATGTTCTCCGGAATGCCGTGCAACCGAACCATGTACTGAAGGAACAAAGGCACCAACTCAGAGGAGGAAGGCAACTTAGGTAACTAACGGCACAAGATGTATCATCTTGGAAAACCTATCACAGATTACTCAGATAACGGTCATTCTCTGAGAGACAGGGAGGTCGGAAATAAATCCATAGAGATATGGGTCCATGGCCTCTTGGGCACAGGTAATGGCATCAACAAACCACTAGAGCGAGAGCAAGGCTTGGAACGAGAGCAAGTCCCACAGGACTGCACAAAGTCCCTGAGTCACAAGACAAAGTAGGCCACCAAAAGGACCGACTTACCAAGTCTCTGGTACCAAAAATCCCGGGATGACCAGCCAACGCGGAACAATGAATCTTAGACATCACACTCTTCTTCCACTGGTCTGGGACAAACAATTTCCCAACAGGGCAGTGCTCAGGTTTATCCTCCTGACACCCTTCCAGAGCCAGTCTCAAATTGGGCGAGATGGCGGAAAGAACTACACCCTCTTTCAAAATAACAGCAGGATCAGGTAACTCAGGAGAATCCGCAAAGAAACTCCTTGAGAGGGCATCCGCCTTAACATTCTTAGTGCCCGGAAGAAAAGAAACCACAAAATTAAAACGTGTGAAAAACAAGGCCCACCTGGCCTGTCTAGGATTAAGACGCTTGGCTGATTCGAGATAAACCAGGTTCTTATGGTCCGTGAGGACCACCACCTGATGTTTGGCTCCTTCCAGCCAATGTCTCCACTCTTCAAAGGCCCACTTCATGGCCAATAACTCCCGATTACCCACGCCATAATTATGTTCAGTTGGAGAAAACTGTAATGTAAGGAGTACAGTTCATATAGTGTCTTGTGCTTGGGTGCGATGAAAACACAGGAGTCATCGTGAATGGAGTTGCAATACTCTTAATCTGACTGTTTCAGCAATATACGGGACGTTGTCCCTGAATCCACACACCATTCTTAAAGACAAGACTTACGTCCCTTGGGGGTTGTGCCAAAAAGGAATCCGCATGGTATGCTTCCTTGATGTCCCTAAGTAGGTCTTGATTATGAATCACTCCCAGGAATCTAGAGTCAGGAAGAATAGTCTTAGGAGGAGTAAGTGGACTTGTCTCTGCTGAATAAATCCTAGAGAGTGCATCAGCCTTTCCATTGCGCGATCCTGGTCTATAAGAAATGATAAAATTAAATTGGTTTAAGAAAAGATTCCAGCGAGCCTGGCGAGGAGTCAGGCACTTAGCCGACCTGATAAATTCAAGGTTATGATGGTCTGTCAGGACGACTATTTGCTGTGCAGCTCCCTGAAGAAGGTGTCTCCATTCTTTGAAGGCGGCAATAATGGCCAACAACTCTCTATTGCCCACATCGTAGTTCCTCTCAGCCGAAGACAACTGCTGGGAAAAGAAGGCACAGGGATGCAAGACATTCTTCTCACCTGTTCTCTGAGAGAGTATAGCTCCAACGGCACAGTCTGAAGCATCCACCTCTATTATGAAGGCAAGTTCGGGGTTGGGATGTACTAAGATAGGTGCAGTGGTAAATTTATCTTTTAGACGGGAAAATGCTTCCTGGGCTTGGGGAGTCCAGGAGAAACTAGACTCTTTCCGGGTAAGTTGGGTGATAGGTGACACTACCTCAGAGAAATTCCTAATGAAACGTCTATAGAAGTTGGCAAACCCCATGAAGCGCTGCACTCCTTCACATTTCTAGGACTTGGCCAATCCTTGATGGCTTGGGTCTTGCTTCCATCCATACTAATTCCTTGTGTAGACAGTACATACCCCAGAAATTGAATTTCGGTCCTATGGAATTCACACTTTTCAAGTTTGATGTAAAGATGATTTTGTCTTAGACGTTCCAAGACCATTCTCACATGTCTATGATGTTCCTCTGTGGAGTTAGAAAAAATTAGAATATCATCCAAATAAATCACCACGAATGTATCTAGGAGATCCCTGAAGATGTCATTCACCAAGTGTTGGAAAGTGGCTGGGGCGGTACTCAGACCAAAAGGCATAACTAGATATTCAAAGTGTCCATAGCGTGACCTGAATGCAGTCTTCCATTCATCCCCAGGTCTAATACGGACTAAGTTATAGGCCCCACGGAGATCTAGTTTAGAGAAAATTTTGGCATGTCGCACTCTCTCCAATAACTCAGGGATTAAAGGCAATGGATAACGGTTTCTAATAGTAACCTTATTGAGTTCCCTATAGTCTACGCAGGGTCTCAGAGATCCATCTTTCTTCTTTACAAAGAAGATGGGTGCACCTGCAGGAGATGAAGAGGGGCGTATGAAGCCCTTGGCTAGATTTTCGTCTATGTAATCCTTTAAAGCCTTTAGCTCGGGCCCCGCCAGGGGGTAGATCTTACCAAAAGGTATCTCTGCTCCAGGCAATAATTCAATTGGACAATCATATGGACGGTGAGGGGGAAGCTGGTCAGCGTTCTTCTTGTCACATAAATCCACATAGTCCTGGTATACAGCTGGTAGTTCAGGGACTGACATGGTTCCTTTAGGAACAGAGCAAGCTGAAACTTTTGGACTCATCTGTTTCTCTGGAAAGTGTAATTCCTTGGTCTCCAGTTAATGGTAGGATTCTGAGCCTGCAGCCATGGTAGCCCTAGAATAATGGGAAAGTGGGAAAAGAGATAAGCATAAAGGACAGTTTCTCTTGATGATCTTTACCCATAAGAACCCTCAAAGGCTCTGTTTCCTGATCCACTGGTCCAGAGGTCAGCAGGGAGCCATCCACAGTTTCCATCTGTACTGGAGTAGCCTTCTTCACTGAACGTATCCCCTGTTTCAGAGCAAAGGAGACATCCATAAAATTTCCACTTGCCCCTGAGTCGATCATAGCAGAGCTAGACACCCAAGCTGAGTCAACCCAGAGTTTGATGGAAAGAAAGCAATGAGAATTGTTTTTCTTAAAAATCAGCTGGGACACCGCTGAGGAAACTTGAAAAATTGCAGCGTTTACACAGTCAACGTCCTCAGAAGTAACGGCGTTTAAGTCCGAGAAATCAAGATCTGTTGCTGCAGATCTCTCTGGAGCCTGAGGCTCGGACCTAACAGATCCCCTCTCGCAACACTCACAGTGAATGAGTGCTGCAGTAGTCTTACGAGAACGGCTGGGGCAGTTTATAATGAAGTGCCCTGACTTACCCAATAGAAACATAGATTCTCCTTTAAAACGATGTTCCTTGCGTGCATCACTAACCCGTCGTTGTAAAGAGTCTACCTGCATGGGTTCAGGTTCAGATTCCCGTGTGATCCTACTCAAAGGTTCCTTAGCTGGAGAGGAAGGTAGGAAAAGGTTAGTGCGATTGCTTTCGAACCATCTCTCTTGCCTGCGTTCAGTCAGACGAGTATCAATACGGATGCAGTAGTTAATAAAGTCACCTAACGCAGTGGGAGGGTCGGCACGAGCAAGATCTTCCTTAATCAGTGGAGATAACCCCTTTCGAAAAATAGATTTTTTGGCGGAACTGTCCCAGGTGGTATCAAGGGCCCATCTCCTGAAATCCAAGGCATATTCAGCTACCGAGTGCTTACCTTGGCGCAAAGCTAACATGGCTGCTTCAGCTGTTGCACCTCGATTGGGGTCATCAAACACCTGCCCCATGGCTGAAATGAAAGCATCAAGATGATCCAAACATTCTTCCTCAGTCTCAATCAGAGGGTTTGCCCACATCAAAGCCTTGTTGGTAAGCAACATAATTATAGTAAGCACTTTAGATCGTTCAGTGGGAAATTGTGAAGCATGTGCAGAAAAAAAAAGATTGCATTGATTAATAAATCCCCTGAATTTCTCACGTTCACCGCCAAAACGAAAAGGGGGCAACTTAGGAATCCCAGAACTCGGGGCTACGGCAGGAGCCTGGACTCGCTCCTCTAGAACCTCAATCCTGGCTCGCAAATCCTGGGCAGTCTGTCCAAACACTTGCAAATTGTGGTTAGTGAGGTCCTGTAGGTTTGTAAAACGGGTTTTTATAGTCTGCAAATCTGCAAGGATGTTATCAGTCACTCCGCAAAGTTCCTTTATGCGGGCCTCCATTTTCCAGATCTTTTAAGACAGGAGTACATGGAAGGAGAGGAGAAGAAAAAAAAAAACAATAGTGTTTACCTGTGGTAACACTGCAGAGAGAAAAAAAAATTAAGGGAACTGCCTCACCTGGGATGGTTGTGAGAAGTCACAACCATATCATCACAGAAAGTTCAACCGGACATCTGATATCCACAGTTACAGCAGACACAAAAGAGGAAAGAAAAAAAAAAAACAATAGTGTTTACCTGTGATAACACTGCAGAAAAAAAAACTTAAGGGAATTGCTCACCTGGAATGGTTGTGAGAAGTCACAACCACTGTCATCACAGAAAGTACAACCGGACATCTGATATCCACAGTTACAGCAGACACAGCCTTTCCAGACCCAGCAGACACTAACGTTTGGCTTCAGAATCTTGTAATGTAAGGAGTACAGTTTATAGTGTCTTGTGCTTGGGTGCGATGAAAACACAGGAGGCTTGATTCTGAAGCACTGATTGCTCAGCTGTGGCTGCTTAAGAAGCAAGAGGGAGAGAATCAGGGCGGGAACATGCAAGTGGAAACTCCATATTGACTGAGGGCAAGACAGCTGCAGCAAGACAGAAAGTAAAATGGCTGACGGAAAAACTGAGTTTCAGGAACATGTACACAGAACCTTACAAAAACTTTCGAGAGAAAAAGGCACAATGGTTATTCTTAGAGGTCTCTGGATCCCTTTGGGACAAACGACACCTGCCCCAATCTCAGAGGCATCAACCTTACCTGCAACTGCAGAGAAACATCAGGCTGCCGTAGAACAGGAGCAGAATGAATCTCTGCTTAAGTTCCTGAAATGCAGAAACTGCCTCAGGAGGCCAATTCACCACATCGGAACCCTTTATGGTCAGATCAGTCAATGGTTTAACAATACCAGAGAAATTACCAATAAATTTACGATAAAAATTGGCCAAAACCCAAAAATCTCTGAAGAGCCTTCAATGAAGTAGGTTGAACCCAATCACAGATGGCCTGTACCTTGACGGGTCCATTTCAATAACAGACGGAGACAAAATGAATCCCAGAAATGAGACCTTCTGTACGCCAAAAAGACACTTTGATCCCTTCACATACAGTGCATTCTCTCTCAAAATCTGGAAAACAGTCCGAACATGTTTCACATGAGAGTCCCAGTCATTGGAAAAAATCAAGATTAGAGTTGAGCGATACTTTCCGATATCCAAAAGTATCGGAATCGGAATGGTATCGCCGATAACATTAAAATATCGGCGATACCGATACCGATACCGGAAAGTCCCATGTAAGTCTATGGGAACAAAATATCGAAATTAAAAAAACCCCATTCTTGCCTTGTTGGTTAATTGTACATGAAGGAAAACAAGAAAGAGTAATGTAGAATGTATTGGGGAAGGTTGAGGAGACATTAAAGGCATAGATGTTTAACCCAATCAAATGGAATAGCATAAATATTTTTTTTTTTAAAGATGTTCGGATTGACGAAGAAATTGACAATGTTGTTAACGTTTTTTCTATTTTGGAAAATATGTATATTACACAACTTCCATGCTCTTCATCTTCACCTTTTTAACTTTTCACACACTTTCTCCTTCATAATCTTCTGCAGCATCATCCTTTTTCATCAAATTATTCTTCATCTTCACCTTCTTTATCTTCTTCTTAAACTTCTTGCTATTCATCTTTGTTAACATTACTCATATTCTTCTTATTAAAACTATTATTCTTATTCATATTCTGCTTCATCTTCTTCATCATATTTCTTATTTGTGACAGAGAATCCTGTACTTGTAATCTGTCAAAGTATGAATTTTTCATCCTTCGTTCTTGCTGTCACAAAAGATTTAAATTACAACAGTATTTGTCCGTGTTCAGTTTAGCCTGCAGCAGCAGGCATTTTCCAGGGGCACCACGAGGAGGAAGGACTCACCCCTATACACTGCTTAGTCTTCTTCTGCTTAGAATTTAGAGCATATATTTTGCTCTTCATTTTGGTCTTATACTTCATGTTCTTCTGCTTTTAGATCTTCTGCTTATTGTTCTTGTGTCTCTTGTTCCGTATCTTGTATTTGTAGCACAATCTTGTACCAGCTGATGTTACTGGGACACGGTTACTAAGCAGGAGGTACCTGTGCTCCAAAGCACTACCAAGGACCAGCAGACGTTGCTGGAACTCGGATACCGAGATGGAGGCACCTAGGCCAAAGGCACTGTGGAGAACCAGCTGACGGTACTGGAACCTGGAGGGGCAGCAGAAGGAAAAGAGCCAATGGCACAACCGAGGACCAGCTGACGTTACTGGGACACGGTTACTAAGCAGGAGGTACCTGTGCTCCAAAGCACTACCAAGGACCAGCGACGTTGCTGGAACTCGGATACCGAGATGGAGGCACCTAGGCCAAAGGCACTGTGGAGAACCAGCTGACGGTACTGGAACCCGGAGGGGCAGCAGAAGGAAAAGAGCCAATGGCACAACCGAGGACCAGCTTGACGTTACTGGGACACGGTTACTAAAGCAGGAGGTACCTGTGCTCCAAAGCACTACCAAGGACCAGCAGACGTTGCTGGAACTCGGATACGGAGATGGAGGCACCTAGGCCAAAGGCACTGCGGAGAACCAGCTGACGGTACTGGAACCCGGAGGGGCAGCAGAAGGAAAAGAGCCAATGGCACACGAGGACCAGCTGACGTTACTGAACCCCAGTAACACAGGAGCAAGTGTTGACTGTGCTAACAGCACTTCGAGCAACAACGGCGGTGTTGGAGCCCAGGGTCAAGGAGGATGTTTAAATACTAGATCAAGTAATTTCCTTGTTACCTGTCAATTTTAAATGTCTATACTTCAAACAAGAGAAAGATAACCTTTACTACCATAAGATGATGTTTCATTTAAACTAATATCTAGATAAATAAAGAATTGACAAACATAAACACATACATTAACATGTTGAACAGCAATGCAAACCACAAAATAAATTATTAAGGAATCTGCTATACGGTTGTACATAAAAGCATACAAGTATATATCTGAATCCATTAATGATGGATAGTAACAGTATTGTACACCATTTTTTATTGTATAGACAATGAATGTCTGACTTCAAAACATCATCAGCATTACAAGTTATCTGTGAATTACTAAAATGTTCCATTTGCTGAATAATGTCACTAAATTTTTTATACAAAATTATACAATTTCCATCATGTAATTACTCATAATATGTGGCAATAATCATTTTTATTAACAAACATAACCTTTAAAAAGTGCATAGTGCATAGTGAAAATTGCTATTTATGGCTGACTGTCGACTTGGAAGCATGACAACAGATAGATAAGGTATATATAGATGACACTGCATAGCCACAGATGGTGAATGGCGATGTAATACTGTACCTCAATAAAGTGTGCGTCACTACTACATATTTTTTTTTATATAGCTTTATAAACAGGGTACATGGATGTATGCTTGTGCCTTTGTTTTGACGCACAGACTGCCTTCCTGCTGAGACGCGTTGGGTTGTGAACAGTTGTGTGCAGTGTTTACTGCAGTTCTGCGGAATAACCCACACTTTAGACCTTATAACTTTTCGACTTTCTTTATCAATCGGAGAGTTGGCTGCAGACGGGGTTGCCTGTGCCTCCGTTTGGCACCTGTTCGGAGCAGTTGTCTTCAAAAGTCAAAACGGCGCCCCCGGGGACTTGCACGCGGGGCCTTTTTTTTCCACATTCACATGATATTTGCTATGTGAATGCAAGCTGTTAAAAAAAAATTTAAAAATGCTAAAAGTGTCGTCACTAAACCAAAATTGTGGAAACATGTGCGGAAAAGCACGTATTGGGGTTAAAAAGAACACTGGAGATGGGGGCCAACCTACAGCACCCCCTACATTTCAGGTTTTTTTGACCCTCTTCATGAGCCCCAACACAGGGTTCTGTTCCTACGGATCGCCAGGAAAAGACCTGGCCACTGTTGTCCAGAGACAAACGTTATTCCCAACAAAGCAAGTTCCCTGTCATCCTCCCACCCCGGCCAAAACCCCCATCGGTAGCACAGGCATGGGAAAAAGGGGCCTTACTCCGAAACCCCCATGCCGAGCACAGCTCTAATTGGCTTGCAAAACTCCTGCCCTTGAAATGCTGTGTTGGGGCGGGTGGGACGACAGTTTCCGTAACGAATACATTTCAGCCCAAAATACAATGTCCAAAACCGATTTCTTTCAGAGGCAAGCCGTCCTGGTCTGCAAAAGATGTGAGGGAAAAATAAAATGCGCTACTAAAACCCCATGCAAGGTCCACCTGACCCCCCCATGCTGGACCCTACCCTTTTATGATTGCTACAACCATAAGGAAAAAAAAGGGAATTTGCCCCCACAACAACTAACTGAATCCCTACGATGTAACGGGGAACCCGATCCCGACCAGACCCCTAAGTCCCATTAGTGTGAAGAAGCCCCTTGTTGCGAGGGGAGTAACCCTCAAGATCTGTGACGGGGAAAAAAAGGGGAAACCTCCTAACATAAATTGTAGCATGGATAATTAAACAAAAAAAAAAAAACTTTGTGATCCTAAATCAAGCAAAATCACAGTTAAGGCACCTAAGCACCCGGTGCTTAACAGTAGTAAAAAAATAAAATCAAAAAAAACCAGAAGGGGGGGCCCAGACTAAATGGAAAAAAAAAAAATTTACAAAAACGAAACAAAACTAAAAAGAGGGTTCTAACACCTGGCCAGGACAATCCTTTCCCCCCTCCCATTGGGTCAATGTTGGCAGCCGGGTACTGATCTTGCGAGTGGCGCTTAGTGTTCTGCCAACCCCAAGGTTGCGGAATCAAGTCGTACACATGATTCCCCCCCCTACTCCAGTTCCTCAAAATCATCGCTGCAGGAGCCGTCACGGTTCCTCCACGGACCCGTAAAAGTTTACTGTTTCGCCGTATGAGCACGCCGTGTCCAAAGTCAACAGGCCGTCCTAAATTTTTTTCCAGGGGGGAAACTTAGCCAAACGCGCAGGAGCTCTGTAATGCAAAAAGCAGGAGAGCGACTTTGGTTTTTGGAAAGGGGAAACTAAGGCGGGTTTTGGGGTGTGGGAAAGGGGCCAAATTGGGGGTGCTCTGGGCCTTGGAAAACCCATCACATACCATGTCTGTCAATGTGCTCAACTTGGTCGTAAAATTTTTTTTAGGGACTATCCGGATCGAGCACTGCTGCACAAGGTCCGCCTAGGTGCGCTCACTTCGACTTCCCCCATGGCCAGTTCGTGATTTCAGCTTGCAACGCAGATTTCACCTTCATAACATCGCATCAAAGTGACGTACCACCAGGGGGAATTCCTGTTACTATGTTGGAGCGGTTGTGTGACAGCGCCAAAAAATGGGTATCAGGATCAGGCGCATCAACTCGCAATTGCCCGTTCACACTTCACCACTACTGAGGGGGCCCCTCTATAATAAGAATAATAATATTTTTATTTTATAGCGCCATTTTTTCCGCATTTTTTTACAGTTTAACATTTTTAAAACCTTTTTATAATAAAATTTTAAAAATAAAAAATAAAGCAAAACAGCCCCCCCCGCTGGGGAAAGCTTAAATCTACAATGGGTGGGGGAATAAAAAATACAGGTGTTTATATACAAGGTTTTTTACAAGGGGGGGCCGCCATTTTAAGGGGTGAGGGGGCATGGAGTATGAATGGGCTACACACACAAATTCACATAGAATACTTTGTTTTGAATGTGATAGGGCACGTGAACAAATGTGTTTTGGGGGGGCGCCTGAAACCTCCAAAGGGATGCCCAATTTTTTGGGGGGGAGAGCATTCCAGGGATTGGCGCAGGCGGGAGAATTTGGGGTTGGGGGGGGGGTACGTTTGCGAGGTTTTCAAGGTCGTTTGCAGAGTGCAGCAGTGGTTAACCGATAAAAATAAATAAGGGAGGAGTGTAGGGGGGTGGCTGCGCTGTGGAGGCTTTGTTGGTAAAACCCCAAATTTTAAAATTTTGGTCCAAAAATTGAATGGGCAGCCCTGCCGTGTAATGAGTGGCGAAAACTCTATAAAGGATCTGCCATTTTCGGCGTTTTATGAGTAACCCGGGAGGGGAGTGCGATGATGCCTAGTCAGCCTGATGCCCCCTTTTCTGTGCTTCAAAAAACACTGCAAGCACTGGCTGAGGTTTGGAAGAGGGGGGGGTGAGGATCCTTTCCCCATCACCTTTGGACAGTCGCGCAACGTGGTTCCCAAAAGGGGGTGGAGGACTTTCAAAGACCAGCTGTATCAACAATTAAACCCCCCAGGTCGTGCTTTTTTTTAAACCCCTTTAAAAACTTTTAAAATGTATTTACAAAGCACTTTTGTACATTTTTTGTTTTCCCTTTTGTAATGCTATTGGTTTCCCCTAAATGAGTTCAGAATTATGTACAATTTTTTTAAATTTTGATTTTAAATTTTTTTAAATTTTAGTATTTGAAGGATTTTGTGGGAGATAGGGGGGTCAAGGAGGAGGAAGACATCGCTCCAAGGGGGTAGACAATCTCTAGCAGTATGTAGCCCCAAGGGGGGGGTGATCCAGCAGGCAGAGATGACGCCTCTTGCGGGGGAACGTTTTTGGGCCCGTTGGGAGTCTGCAGCACATGGTTTATTTCATGCTGAGGGGCTGAGAAACGACCCCCCCCATCGAACACATTCACACCATTGATTATTTGGGGTCACCTCAGACCCTCGCTTCCGGGCAAAATTCAAAGCCCATCACACGTTGAACCGGGGGGGGTAAAATGCGGAAGTCCAAACACCGGTGCAATCCAAAATTTTTTTTCCCCCTTCCCCCCGAGGCCTGCGCTACTGTTTAAAAAGAGCTTGTGCTCGAGGCGGGAGCAGCTCTGAAAAAAAGAGGGAGCCAAGCAGCGCTCGCCGGGGAAAAACGTATGTTCCAAATGTTCGAATTTTTTTTGGCAGCGCCACCAATGTTCCCATCCGGACGGCTCCCGTCAGCGGGGCAAAAATTTCCCTAAGATGGGAAGACTCATGTCTTCCCTTCATTTTCTTCCGGGGCTTTCCCATTCAAATTTTGTGCTCTAAGCGGGGTACGGGGGGGCTTAGCCATGCTTGAGTGCTGGCTTGCCTTTCTGCCAGTGTATTATGGGGGCGCGTCTTTACTGCTGAGGTGGGAAAAACAACGTTGATCGCTATCCCCGATATGTAGAACGGCTTATTTTTTTGAAATTAACTAGGCTTTTGGGTTCGCCTGAATTGCCCCGGGGTTTTGTTTTTCTAACGGGGGGCACTTTTTTCCCGTCCCTTTATGTTCATCTTCACCCGACTTACTCCCTGGGCTACAAACTGCAGTTGCTGCTCAAAAATGTCGTGTCCCCAGACCAATACCAAGCTATAGTGTAGTGGGGTTAGTAAAATGCTGTTCCCCCGCGTGTTTTTACAAAAAATTTAAAGCTGCTAATCCAAATTAAAGTTAAATTAAAGTTCAAATTCATCTAGGCCCAGGCTAACCCTCTTGACCCGGGCCCGAATGTGGGGGCACAATCAAAAAAAAAGATGATTGTTTGGGGGGTTTGTAAGCCGCTGTTCCCTGCTATGTGCCGGAAAAAAAACTGCACCTAGCTAAACTGTTGAAAAAAACATGACATGTTTAAAAGGGGCTAGTGCTACACATGATATCAGGCAAAAACCTTTTTTTAAGCTGAAAAAAAGTAAAAAAGTCAAATTTAAAACATTCAATGATAGTTTTGGGTAACAAATTGTAACTAAATAATTTTGACAATTTGGCAGAATCCATGTCTAACACAAAGTAACACAAAAGCATACTTATGGGGGGGATGGGTGAACCTTCTCACTCCTAACTTTACAAATCCAATCACATCAGCCTCAATGCGAAATTTTTGGAAGTGAAAGTGGGTTGACTTTGACAACAGCTCCCCAGTGCAAGGGTTTTATCCTTCTGTGTTTTGGGGCTTTTAAATAAAAGCAACAAAAATAAAAAAATCGTTGTTTTTTAAGGGACAAAAAGTACACCTGAAAATTGTGCAAAAGGGATGTAGGATTTTTCCTTTTTCAAATTCTTATATTTTGTCATTTAAAAAAAAAAAATTTTTTTTTTTAAAAAATTAAAAACCCATGTCAGTAGCTGTAAAAGGGGTTTTTGTGTACTTCTATATTGTTTGCAACCAATGTATTGTATCGGATGAAGCACGTCACTGTAATAGATTTGAATTATTTTAAATAGAATAAAAGCAGCACCAATTTTAGAAAATGACAAGGATACCAGTGAAGACATCGCAGGTACACGCAGCGGTGGTTGAAGAAAAATGGGCGTGATCTGCTTTTAAAAAAAAAAAAAAAAAAAAAATACCCACAGACTGCGTGAACACGAAACCCAACTATTCACAATTTTTTGAAAGGCTACTCCTTTGTCTACTTTATAGTGTTTGCAACCAATGTATTGTATGGATGGAACGCGTCACAGTAATAGATTAGATTTTTTTCAAATAAATGGAGAAGCACCATTTGGGGGAGAAAAATGAAAAGGATGAGCCACGAGAACGCTCAGCAGAGTACAACAGCATGTTTGAACAAGTAACTGGAGCGTGATATCACTCCCCAAAAATAAAAAACACAGACGAAGTGAACACAAAAACACAACTGTCCACAATCTGTGAAAGGCTATCCTTTGTTACTTCTTAGTGTTTGCAACCAAGTATTGTTAAGGATGGAAGCGCGTCACACAAAATTAGTTTTTTCAAATAAATGGAGAAGCACCAATTGGAAAAAAATGAAAAGGATGAGCCCTGGACACGCCACAGAGACAAGCAGCAGTGCTTGAACAAGTAACTGGAGCGGTATGCACTCCAAAAATAAAAAACACAGACTGAGTGAACACTGAAACACAACTGTCCACAATCTGTAAAGGCTATCCTTTGTCTACTTCTTATAGTTTTTTGCAACCAATGATTGTATACGGATGGAAGCGCGTCACACTAATAGATTAGTTTTTTTTCAAATATAATGGAGAAGCAACCAATTGGAGAAAATAAAAGGATGAGCCACTGAGACACCCAGCAGAGTACAAGCAGCAGTCTTAACAAGTAACGGACGTGTAGCATAAAAATAAAAAAACACAACTGAAGGGGAACACGAAACACAACTGTCCACAATTGTAAAGGCTACCCCTTTGTCACTTCTAAGTGTTTGCAACAATGTATTGGATACGGATGGAAAGCGCGTCCACTAAAAATTAAAATTTTTTTCAAAATAAGGGAAAGAACACCAATTGGAGAAAAATGAAAGGTGAGCCACTGAGACACGCCAGCAAGTACAAGCAGCAGTGCTTGAACAAGTAATGGCGTGATATGCACTCCAAAAAAAAACACAGACTGAATGAACACGAAACACAAACGTCCAAAATCTGTGAAAGGCTACTCCTTTGCTACTTCTATATGTTTGCAACCAATTATTGTAAAAGGTGGAAGCGGTCACACTAATAGATTAGATTTTTTTCAAATATAATGGAAAGCACCAATTGGAGAAAAATGAAAAGGATGAGCCACTGAGAACGCTCAGCAGGTACAAGCGCAGTGCTTGAACAAGTAACTGGAGCGTGATATGCACTCCAAAAATAAAAAACACGACTGAAGGAACACTGAAACACAACTGTCCACAATCGTGAAGGCTACTCCTTTTTTCTACTTCTATAGTTTTGCAACCAATGTTTTGGGATACTTGGAAGCGGCGTCACAACAATAGTTAAATTGCATGGAGCGGCAAAATTACCTGAAAAAAAAAAAGAGTCTGTGAGTGACACGTGCAATGCCTACAGACAGCGTTGGATGCAGAGCAAAATGCAGCGCACCTGCCCCCACACACACCTTGCAGAGGTGTTTAAAACAACACTGCGGCAAAAGGAAGCTTTACACGCGGTTGGGGGCAGCCTGCTACGACGTACACTAAATCGCAACTCTAACTGTCCCCTCAGAGTCCAGAGTAGCGTTCTGTCCCTATCTGAATTCACAGCACGTGACGCTAAAAGGGCGGCGGCGCCTTTTTAGGCTTCTGACATCATTTCAGCAGCCAATCCAGCCAGCCATTAGTTAATACCGCAGCATTACGGAGTCCCACACTTCGTAGGTTCCTCATTGGCTGACTAAAATAATTGCCTTCAAAGAATTATGGGAACTTCCGTTTCGGTATACGATATTGAAAAAGTATCGGAATTAAGTATCGGAATTCCGATAACGGAATATCGGCCCGATACCCGATACTTGCGGTATCGGATGCCAACACTAATCAAGATATCATCCAAATAAAAATCAGAATTTATCCACAAAATCCCTAAAAATAAATTTATGAAGGAGGGAAAGAGGGAAGGGCATTAGTGAACCCAAAGGGCATCACTAGGTCTCAAAATGCCCCTCTGGGGTTTTTAAACCCGTCTTCCATTCATCCCATGTTAATGCGAATAAGGTTATCCCCCCTGAGGTCAACTTGGTAAACCAACTAGCACTTTCCTCTGGAAAAAAGGTCAGAAATCAAGGGAAGGATATGAATTCACAGGTTTATTCAGAGGCGATAATAATACACGGCCTCAATAAAACCCTCCTTTTTGGCCACAAAAAAAAAAGGCGCCCAAGGGTGAAGAGGTTGGTCTGAATATAACCCTTCTCCAATGACTCCTTGATATAAGACGCATGCATCGTGTTTTGGTACAGATAAGTTTAAAAGGCGACCCTTAGGAAATTTTCCACCCCAAACTAACTCAATAGCCAATCATTGTTTCTGTTAGGAGGTAAGGACACAGACTTACTTTCATTAAACACATCAGAAAATCGTCAAAAAGCAGGAACTCCTGAACTGGGGAGAGGCACCAAAAAACAGGAGTTGCCAGCATGAACATATTGGCAGCCCCAACTGGTCACAGACACAGATTTCCAATCCAAAACAGGATTATGAATCTGCAACCAAGGGAAACCCAGAACAATAATGTCATGCAGATTATGTAACACCAGAAATTTGCAACTCTCCTGATGATCTGGTTCAACCCTCATTATCACCTGAGTAAAAATTGGGGTTTATTCTCCGCCAAAGGGGTAAATCAATACCCAAAGGGGAATAGACTTCCGCAGGGGTATCATGGGAAAGCCACAACGTTTGGCAAAAGTCGAAATCCATCAGGTTAATAGCTGCTCCTGAATCAACAAAAGCCTGAGCCGAAAATGTGGACATGGAGCAAATCAGGGTAACAGTCAACAGAAATTAGTCTGAACACTACCCAAAGACAACTGAGCGCGCAAAACGTCTTCCCCGCTTAGGGCAGATGGAAATAGCATGAGAGGAGTCACCACAGCAGAAACACAACCCATTGCGCTTTCGAAATTCATGACGTGTGCCCCAGAAGTCACTCTATCACACTGCAGTGGGCTCAGGAGCTGGCCCACAAAAGGCAAACCACTCACGCATACCTCTACGCTCACGCAAACGTCTGTCAATTTGAATAGCCAAAGACATAGAATCATTGAGACCAGAGGGTGCAGGGAATCCCACCATAACATCCTTTACATTCTCTGACAGACACCTTCCAAAAAAGGGGCTGCCAAAGCGTCATCATCCATTTGGTCAGGACTGCCCACTTTGAAATTTCTGACGTACAGTTCAGGGCTTCACAGCCCTGACTTAATGCCAACAAGGTCTTCTCAGCCTGATCAGTGACATTAGGTTCATCGTACAACAACCCCAGAGCCTGAAAAAATACATCAACATCATTCAAAAACAGGATCCCCAGGTGTCAGGGGAAAGCCCAATCCTGAGGGTCGCCGCGCAGGAAGAGATGACAATTTTGAACCTGCTGTGCTGCGTTCCCTGAGGACTTAGGCTTCAAGCAAAAAACAACTTACAGTTATTTTTGAAATTCAGAATTAGCCCGATCCCCCAAAACAAATCCGGCATGGGGATCCTAGGTTCCACAACCGGCAACCCAGCAAGATAGGAAGCAATACTCCAAACCTCAGTGGCAAGCTGATCCACACGGCCAGACAACTGTGCAAACTCCATTGAGAGAAAAAAAAATCCTCCTCAGCACCCAGAAGAAAGAGGGAAAAAATGCAACAAAGAGAAAAAAAAAAATCTCTGACAACTCTGACAACTTTTTTCTTTCCACACTATTTTTCCCTTTGTGAGTGCCATATAATTTTTAGTTTTTGTCGGTAATACTGTTATGTTTAGGTAGCTGAGGAGAAAAAGCAAAAACGGTAATACACCAGAGAGGCTGGAACCTATTGGATTGCAGTAACCTGAATTAACCACACAACTAGAGGTAGCCGTGGAGCATTCCTACGTTGATCCTAGACGCCTCGTCACAGCCTGAGAGATAACTACACCTAAAAGGCAAAAGATGAAAGCTATCTGCCCCAGAGCAGATCCCAAAGAAATAGGAAGCTCCCAAACATATAAGGGCGGTTAGACAAGAAGATAGCACGGACACAGACAGAAAATAGAATGAGCAAACGTTGGGGCCCAATCTGTCTAGACAGAAAAGTACAGGAAAGAATTCTGACTGCAATCCAACAAAAACCCTAAAAATACCAGCACTTCTGATTGCAAAAAAACCTGAGATCACACGATCTCCACCACCTAAATCAATCTTGATGTAATAAAGCAAAGCCGCAGCCACTGAAAAAACAGGAAAAAGCAAATGAACAATAACAGTGGCTACAAAAAAATTGAGAGGAGCACAGGCCCCAGGATGGGACCCGGCTGACCTCCACAAAAGTGCAGAAAACTATGAAAAAAGCAAGCACAAAAAGAAAGCAGAAAATATCTTATCTGAAAGCAGCAGGTGCAGGCAAGACTCCAGCAACTTCCAAATGAACCAAGAACAGAATTGAGACAAGAACAATTGATCACCGGTGACCATCATGGGTGGGAAACCCTCCTTATATCAGTCCAGTCAGTGATTCCAGATTGCCATTCCTCGCTGAAAGGTTCAGTACTGTCAGTAACCACCAGAGGGAGCCTCTGCTCAGAAACCATCTCTAGCACATTCACAACAGATCCAGTGTTATTTTTCAGTGCTGGAGAGGTGCTTTAAATAAAGCCCCGTGCCCCCATTCATATACTCACCCTCCAGGTCTTCAACATAGTACTTTACAGCACCACACTGGTCCCGCAGAACCATCTCCTACCCGTAGCTTCCAACAAATAACATACTATTGTATATAATAGTACCATATAATAGTATGTTATTTTTGTTATTAATTATTTTACCACATTTTTTTGGTTCAAAATATATTTTTCCCTATTTTCCACCTCTAAAACCTGGGTGCGTCTTATAGCCTGAAAAATACGGTAGTTTCTCTGTCTCCTCCACAGCATGTGCTCCAATCCGCTCTGTGAGAGGGTGCGGACCAACAGTAGCATGGCACTCGGCTCCCGCACGCAGGAGCAGGAGTCGAGGGTCTTTAGCATATCGCATCTGATGCTCTCTCATCGGATGCCATACGCAAGTTGACCCCGGCCTTAATGATACCTGGGTTGATGAAATCCGTCTTGTGGTTGTTGTTTGATCCTTATTTTCAGTTTTGAATTAAAAATATCTCGTGTTTGCAGGGCGGCCCGGGTGGGGGGGGTCTTCTGGGGTGCTTGTTTAAGGTACCCCTATGTTACATAACGAATATTATATTAATTTTAAAAAAATAAAAAAAATCACCTTCTGTACGCTGCCCCTTGGTGGCGGCGACTGCGCTGCAGACGATTGATCTGTAATGTTATTTATTTTTTTTAATGGTATCATAAACTAAAAAAAAAAAAAATCGTCTGAAAATGGCACTGGTCGCACCTAGCTGCTACTGACAGGAAGGCCCCATTTTGAAAGGAATAAAAAGTCTCCTTCAAGATGGACGCCTCGCAGTAGATCTATTGGATCGCTGATACCGGAGAATAGAAAAAAAATTGCCTCCCTAAGATGCCGCCGGCCGCAATAGCACTATTGGCGATCCGATAGATCGCTAAGCCATCTTGGAGAAGGCAAATTTATTTTTCAAGAAAGATGGCCCCGCTGGCGCCGGGCGTAACAGCTTTCCATCAAAAACAATAATTAATACCATTATAGTGCTTTTCTTTGTGGCAGCGCGGCGCTTCCGTGAAAAGGGATTTTTAAAAACATGTCACTCTATTATTCATTATGTAAACTAGGGGAAGGCAGTGAGGGATTAGTGACTGTCAGAAGTCAAACTGATGAATACCTAATCAGAGCACCACATGAAAAACCCCCACGGGCCCGCCCCAAACACGAGCATATCATTAAGGCCGGCGTCACATAAGGGAATACGGACGATTGAGAGGCGTGAAAACCAGCGTTACACACAGACCAATATTTCTCTATGGGGCAGCTCTGATCATGCGTATTTTTCTCGGCCGATCTTACGGTGCGAGACACCCGCAGCATGCTGTGATTGTACGGTATTACGCCCGTTGTACGCCAATGAAAGTCTATGGGTGCGAGAAAACAAGGATTACCAGGCCAGGCTTTGTGACTTGCGAGAAATACGCAAGACTTCTGCGCTCAAGAAATGGTGCAAAAAACATGCGCGGAAGCTGACACATGCAAATTAGCCAAAAAAGAGCGCCAGACATCCCCGAAGAATGCCCCCCCGGAGTCGGCCATGATGCTCGCTGACAATGTGGATATGTTGAGCGATAGTGCTCGATATCAAAAATATCGTATCGAAATTGTACGCCGATAGCCTAAAATCGCGATATCCATTTCGATACCGGAAGTCCAGTAAGTCTAT
The DNA here is from genome assembly GCA_033576555.1 of Oophaga sylvatica. NCBI lineage: Eukaryota > Metazoa > Chordata > Amphibia > Anura > Dendrobatidae > Oophaga > Oophaga sylvatica. The sequence goes on from JARQOD010002028.1 coordinate 81,286, forward strand.
GGGAACAAAATATTGCAACAAAAAAAAAACCTTTATTTCCTTGTAAAACATAATAAACACACAAAATACATAATATATACATTCATTGTGACATATATATTTTACAATAGTATAGTTTATACACTTCTACATAGTAAAATATCCTTGATTCAATTGGGGTAAAGCCGGCTTCGTGAAAAGACAAAAACCCACCCGACATGAAATGACACTTGGTACATAGGGTTAACCATGTCTTTTCATGTCGTTTGCAATCTGATTTCACAAACAATTACACGTCTATGTGTGCAAAATTTCACACCCGTAGGGGTAATTAAAGGTGTTTCATTGAAAAAAAAACGGACTTTTTTGCTACGAATTTACACCTTTAATTTAACCCCTACAGGTTGAAATTTTGCACATTTCACTCAGTAATTGTTTGTGAAATCAGTATCAAATACATGAAAAGACATGGTTAACTCTATGTAAAAACCAAGTGTCATTTCATGTGGGTTCTGCATTTTCACAAAAGCGGCAATTGAATTAGCGGCTATTAACTATGTAGAAGTGTATGAACTAAAAAATAAAAAATATATTTAATATGTGTCACAAATTCAATGAAGTATATTTATATGAGGTTTTAAAATTGCTGAAAAAAAGCGTGGGCTCCCGCCCTATTTTTTGCAAACCAACAGACAAAGCCCTGAGTGGGGGCAGATAAAATAGGACCATTATTTTTGCCCCCCCCCGGCTACAACATCTGCCCCCCGACACCCCAGAAAGGGCAAATCTCAATTTTTTGCCCTTTCTGGCACTTTGCCCCTATTCCCATTGGGCCCCGTGCGGTGGCGAATGGGTTATAAGGGGTTAAAATGACCTTGCAATTGAATCCTTTAAGCCCGGTTAAAATTGAGAGCTGTCAATCAACAAACTATCAATTATTAATCCTATTTTATAAAGAAAAATCAAAACCAAAACACTTTAATAAAAAAAAAGTTTAAGAAATAAACACACAGTTTTTGACCATATTTATTTACCTGCTAAAACCATTTCTGTAATAAAAAAAAAATAATAAAGCAAAATTATTCTTCCAATCCGATGTACAGTCGGGCCCACGGTGTAATCCATCAAAAGGGTTAATGTTTACTGCAGGGACCGCAGCTAATGCTGCGCCTCACGTAAACCCCCAAAAGAATGAGTTCCTCTCCTGGCTGACAGGAAGGATGGAAAGCTTAATTGATTGCTTTCCACTTTCATTCAGGTCAGCCAGGGCACAATCATGACGTCAAAAGGGAACTGGTTAACAAAAATTGGGGACCCCTCGAAAAAAATGGCGTGGGGTCCCCCCTTTTTTTGTTAACCAGCCAGATGAACAGACCGCTGAGGCCTGGTTTTGGCTGTTAAGGAGCCAAGATCCTGGACCTTGCCAGCCGATAATACCAGGCCCAGCAGTCTGCATATCTTGGCTGATTAACAAAAATAGGGGATCCCCTCGAAAAAAATTGGCTGGGGTCCCCCCTTTTTTTTTAACCAGCCAGATGAAGCAGACCGTGAGGCCCCTGGTTTTTCAGGTGGTAAGGATCCAATATCCATGGACCTTGCAACCCTGATAATACCACCACAGCAGTTGCTTAGCTGGCTGGTTAACAAAAATAGGGGATCCCCTCGAAAAAAAAAAAACGGCGGGGGGTCCCCCATTTTTGTTAACCAGCCAAGTAAAATGCAACTGCTGCGGCTGGTATTAAAAGACTGTCAAGGCCCATGGATTTTGGCCCTCAAACAGCCTGATAATACCAGGCTAAAGCCCCACATTTGGCGACAAAAGATGTGCCAATTGTGGCACTTTACCCGGCTTTCCCCACTCCCTTAGCGGGGGAAATGGGGGGGTAATAAGGGGTTAAGCACGGTTGATTGCACGGTGACAATAAAGCCCGGTTAATAATGGAGAGGCGTCAATAAACACCGATCCATTTTAATCCCAAAGTTATTAAATGTTTTAAAAAAAAAGACACAGCAAGAAAAAGTCTTTTATGAAAAAAAAAGAGAAACACAGTTTTCATTTATTTTATTGTACTCCCCTTTTTCCGCGACGCCATCGATTCTGTAAAAAACAAAAAAAAAAACCAACAGTAACCACCTGTCCGACGCGTCCATAGTAACGACAGTCCCACGACGATCCAGCTCTGCTACATCGCAATGCAGGCAGACCCTGTCATCCCGACGCAGCACAGTGATTACCTGTTTCCCCCGGCGGTGACTTTCATCGGATGACTTTTACGGCCGGGATTACCCAGCAGTCACTCAGTTATCGCGAGAAACTGCATGTGACCGCCGGGGGGGGGGAAGAGGATGGCGGCCATGAAGCAGTCCGGGGAGTGACCGCCGGAGACTTTGCCAGGTAAGTGCCGCGACTCTGACAACCCGACCGACGGACACTGACAGTGACAGACCCGCCGACGGACACAGACAGTGACATGGAAAAAATCCGATTCCGGTATTCGTTAAGACAAAATATCGAATCAATTTATCAAAAAGGCCCGATAGGGGCTAATATCGGGATTGCCGATTTTTGCATTATCGTACGCTCACACTAATGTGGAGATGATGATTGTTTTGGTGCAGGAGTGGCCCGAAATATGGGACCAAAGGTGCACATTACCTGACCACGCAAAGGGAAAAAGGGGAGCATGGAGGCGCATCTGTGGGCAGATGTTTCCCCATTTGGCACCCGCCCACGCGGAGCAGCAGCGAATCTGTAAGTTACTTATTTTTTTTAAAACTTCTTAACGACAGGGTTTTCTAGCGTGATTTTTGCAAAAAAATTTTTTATTTGTTTTTTGCCCAAAATGTTAGTAATACTTACTCCTACTGGCCCCCTGACTATATTTGTGTATGTGGAAGAATTAGCTTTTGCAGCTAGTAATGCTTACATTTTTATGTGTCATTGCAGTGGATGATGTTATGGCGAGGAGAAGCATTTCCGCGACCATACGGCGGGAACGGCCAGAGGTCCAGGGTGGGTCTGCGGCACCGACAAAAAGAAAATATGTATCTTGACCGCCTTGGCTTTCTGGCCCTATTCTGGATCTGAGACCGTGTACATACATCCACCAATAACACATTCGTTTAGGCTCACCCCCCTACATGTTCAATCCCCTTTCATTCCCAAACAGAAAAAACCCAAACCAACCCACTGAGAGGGAGACGGCTCAGACTCAGAGGGCCATTATTGACCCGGTTGGGGGGGGTGAAGAGGGGCTGGCCATATCGAACCTCCCATCGCAACCCCCAAGGTTCCCCAAAGGGCCACCCAACCCCCTCCTCCTCTAACTGTACCAAGGCACCAGCTGCAGCAGCATCCCATTGTACCTCTGGGGGCTCCCCTAGCCTTTCTGCAATAAACCTGCGGGGAGAAGACGGCGACATCACAGTCAACACAGTAGGCATGTGGACACTGGGGTACTCAATTACCTTTCAAGGGCACTGTGGATGAGGGTGGGAGGCCTATTCCCGAGCCTTGCCTCTACCTTTCCCCTACCCCGTGAGCTCAGGGTCCGGTGCGAGGATCAATGCCATCCTAATTGATGCATCACCCCCCCAATAACCCTATGAGGTGTTTAATTCCTTAAAGGTGGGGCTTCCCCCCCGTAACCTTTTGCCCCTTGCCCCCCCCAAAATGTGCATGCTCAATTGGACTAATTTCCTCCCGCACGGTCGCCTACACCTCAACCATTCCCCCCCCACCAAATTTCAACAACGGGTCAAATGGGTGGTATAAAACCACTTCCCAAAAGGCCTTTTCGACCATTTGGGGGGGTTTTTTGTTACTTAATTTTTTATTTCCAAACACTTTTTTTTTGTTGGTATTTATTTTACACTATGTTTTTCAAAAAAACATGTGCACATTCTATTGCATGTAAGAAAATAGTTCCAATATGCTTTGAGTAGGGTACCAACGTTTTTTAATTTTTAATTTATTCTTACACCATGTTATGTAACGCATATTTGCACTATCTGAATGCCTCAAAACCCTAGGGGGACTTAGTGGTGGGGGTGTGGCCTAGGGGGCCATTTTTTTTCGTTGATCTTATAATTTACACCAAGTTTGTTATTTTTT
>JARQOD010002029.1:0-85363 GCA_033576555.1 Oophaga sylvatica
TGCTAGACTGTATGGGCTCCTTCCAGTTGCCAAACTGCAGCCCATACAGTGTAGCCGGCTCAGTACTGAAGATGCTAGACTGTATGGGTTCCTTCCAGGTATATATTCTTCAAGATAGCAGACTTTATGGGATGCTGCCTGGCCCTGACTGCAGCCCATACATGACACTAGAATGTATGTGCTCCTTCAAGGTATAAATTATTAAAGCCAGCAGAATGTATGGACTCCTTCCAGGTCCTGACTACAGCCCATACAGTCTAGCCGGCTCACTACTGAAGATACTAGACTGTATGGGCTCCTTCCAGGTGCCTGACTGCAGCCCATACAGTCTAGCCGGCTCAGTACTGAAGATGCTAGAATGTATGGGCTCCTTCCAGGTATATGTTATTCAAGATAGCAGACTTTATGGGCTGCTGCCTGGCCCTGACTGCAGCCCATACATGACACTAGAATGTATGTGATCCTTCAAGGTATAAATTATTAAAGCCAGCAGAATATATGCGTTCCTTCCAGGTCCTGGCTGCAGCCCATACAGTCTAGCCGGCTCACTACTGAAGATGCTAGAATGTATGGGCTCCTTCCAGGTATATATTCTTCAGGCTAAATGCAGACGGTGCGGATTGTGGTGCGGAATTTTCCACGCAGATTTTGGTAAATCCGCAGGTAAAATGACCTGGGTTTTACCTGCGGATTTGCAGCGTTTTTTGTGCAGATTTCCTCTGCGTTTTCAGACCTGCGGATTTCTATTTAGAGCAGGTCTGACAACGCTGCGGAACTGCACAAAAGAAGTGATATGCTGCGGATTTAAATCCGCACCCAATTCCGCGCGGAAAAATCCGCAGCATGTGCACTGTGTTTTTTGTTTAACATTGAATCTAATGCTACTGTACATCACTTGCAATTCTGCTGCGGATCTGCAGTGGAAAATCCGCTGCGGATCCGCAGCAGAATCCGCAACGTGTGCACATAGCCTCAAGATAGCAGACTTTATGGGCTGCTGCCTGGCCCTGACTGCAGCCCATACATGACACTAGAATGTATGTGCTCCTTCAAGGTATAAATTATTAAAGCCAGCAGAATATATGGGCTCCTGCCAGGTATATATTACTGTAGAAATAGACTGTATGGGCTCCTGTCAGGTATATATTACTGTATAGACTGTATGGGCTGCTGCCAGGTATATATATTACTGTAGATATAGACTACGGGCTCCTGTCAGGTATATATTACTGTAGATATAGACTGTACGGGCTCCAGTCAGGTATATATTATTGTAGATATAGACTTTACTGGCTCGTGTCAGTTATATATTATTGTAGAGAGAGTGTATGGGCTGCTGTCAGTTATATATTATTGTAGATATAGACTGTATGGGCTCCTGTCAGGTATATATTACTGTAGATATAGACTGTATGGGCTCCTGTCAGGTATGTATTATTGTAGATAGACTGTACGGGCTCCTGTCAGGTATAAATTACTGTAGATATAGACTGTACGGGCTCCTGTCAGGTATATATTACTGTAGATATAGACTGTATGGGCTCCTGTCAGGTATATATTACTGTAGATATAGACTGTACGGGCTTCTGTCAGGTATATATTACTGTAGATACAGACTGTATGGTCTCCTGTCAGGTATATATTACTGTAGATACAGACTGTATGGGCCGCTGTCAGGTATATATTACTGTAGATATAGACTGTACAGGCTCCTGTCAGGTATATATATTACTGTAGATATACACTGTACGGGCTCCTGTCAGTTATATATTATTGTAGAGAGAGTGTATGGGCTGCTGTCAGTTATATATTATTGTAGAAATAGACTGTACGGGCTCCTGTCAGGTATAAATTACTGTAGATATAGACTGTACGGGCTCCTGTCAGGTATATATTACTGTAGATATAGACTGTATGGGCTCCTGTCAGGTATATATTACTGTAGATATAGACTGTACGGGCTCCTGTCAGGTATATATTACTGTAGATACAGACTGTATGGTCTCCTGTCAGGTATATATTACTGTAGATACAGACTGTATGGGCCGCTGTCAGGTATATATTACTGTAGATATAGACTGTACAGGCTCCTGTCAGGTATATATTACTGTAGATACAGACTGTATGGGCCGCTGTCAGGTATATATTACTGTAGATATAGACTGTACAGGCTCCTGTCAGGTATATATTACTGTAGATATAGACTGTACGGGCTCCTGTCAGTTATATATTATTGTAGAGAGAGTGTATGGGCTGCTGTCAGTTATATATTATTGTAGATATAGACTGTACGGGCTCCTGTCAGGTATATATTATTGTAGATACAGACTGTACGGGCTCCTGTCAGGTATATATTACTGTAGATATAGACTGTATGGGCTCCTGTCAGGTATATATTACTGTAGATATAGACTGTATGGACTCCTGTCAGGTATATATTACTGTAGATACAGACTGTACGGGCTCCTGTCAGGTATATATTACTGTAGATATAGACTGTATGGGCTCCTGTCAGGTATATATTACTGTAGATATAGACTGTATGGACTCCTGTCAGGTATATAATTACTGTAGATATAGACTGTACAGGCTCCTGTCAGGTATATATTACTGTAGATATAGACTGTATGGACTCCTGTCAGGTATATATTACTGTAGATACAGACTGTACGGGCTCCTGTCAGGTATATATTACTGTAGATATAGACTACGGGCTTCTGTCAGGTATATATTATTGTAGATATAGACTGTACGGGCTCCTGTCAGGTATATATTACTGTAGATATAGACTGTATGGGCTCCTGTCAGGTATATATTACTGTAGATACAGACTGTACGGGCTCCTGTCAGGTATATATTATTGTAGATATAGACTTTACTGGCTCGTGTCAGTTATATATTATTGTAGAGAGAGTGTATGGGCTGCTGTCAGTTATATATTATTGTAGATATAGACTGTATGGGCTCCTGTCAGGTATATATTACTGTAGATATAGACTGTATGGGCTCCTGTCAGGTATATATTACTGTAGATACAGACTGTACGGGCTCCTGTCAGGTATATATTATTGTAGATATAGACTTTACTGGCTCGTGTCAGTTATATATTATTGTAGAGAGAGTGTATGGGCTGCTGTCAGTTATAATATTATTGTAGATATAGACTGTATGGGCTCCTGTCAGGTATATATTACTGTAGATATAGACTGTACAGTCTCCTGTCAGGTATATATATACTGTAGATATAGACTGTACAGGCTCCTGTCAGGTATATATTACTGTAGATATAGACTGTATGGGCTCCTGTCAGGTATAAATTACTGTAGATATAGACTGTACGGGCTCCTGTCAGGTATATATTATTGTAGATATAGACTGTATGGGCTCCTGTCAGGTATATATACTGTAGATATAGACTGTACGGGCTTCTGTCAGGTATATATTACTGTAGATACAGACTGTATGGTCTCCTGTCAGGTATATATTACTGTAGATACAGACTGTATGGGCCGCTGTCAGGTATATATTACTGTAGATATAGACTGTACAGGCTCCTGTCAGGTATATATATTACTGTAGATATAGACTGTACGGGCTCCTGTCAGTTATATATTATTGTAGAGAGAGTGTATGGGCTGCTGTCAGTTATATATTATTGTAGAAATAGACTGTACGGGCTCCTGTCAGGTATAAATTACTGTAGATATAGACTGTACGGGCTCCTGTCAGGTATATATTACTGTAGATATAGACTGTATGGGCTCCTGTCAGGTATATATTACTGTAGATATAGACTGTACGGGCTCCTGTCAGGTATATATTACTGTAGATACAGACTGTATGGTCTCCTGTCAGGTATATATTACTGTAGATACAGACTGTATGGGCTCCTGTCAGGTATAAATTACTGTAGATAAGATTGTATGGACTCCTGTCAGGTATATATTATGTAGATATCAGACTGTACGGGCTCCTGTCAGGTATATATTACTGTAGATATAGACTGTATGGCTCCTGTCAGGTATATATTACTGTAGATATAGACTGTATGGCTCCTGTCAGGTATATAATTACTGTAGATATAGACGTACGGGCTCCTGTCAGGTATATATTACTGTAGATATAGACTGTACGGGCTCCTGTCAGGTATATATTATTGTAGATATAGACTTTACGGGCTCTGTCAGTTATATATTATGTAGAAAGATGTATGGGCTCTGTCAGGTATATATTATTGTAGATATAGACTGTAGGGCTCCTGTCAGGTATATATTACTGTAGATATAGACTGTACGGCTCCTGTCAGGTATATATTACTGTAGATATAGACTGTAAGGCTCCTGTCAGGTATATATTACTGTAGATATAGACTGTATGGGACTCCTGTCAGGTATGTATTACTGTAGATATAGACTGTACGGGCTCCTGTCAGGTATAAATTACTGTAGATATAGACTGTACGGCTCCTGTCAGGTATATATTATTGTAGATATAGACTGTATGGGCTCCTGTCAGGTATATATTACTGTAGATATAGACTGTACGGGCTTCTGTCAGGTATATATTACTGTAGATACAGACTGTAGGCTCCTGGGGGGGGGGGGGGGGGGGGGGGGGGGGGGGGGGGGGGGGGGGGGGGGGGGGGGGGGGGTTTTTTTTTTTTTTTTTTTTTTTTTTTTTTTTTTTTTTTTTTTTTTTTTTTTTTTTTTTTTTTTTTTTTTTTTTTTTTTTTTTATATTACTGTAGATATAGACTGTACTGGGCTCCTGTCAGGTATAAATTACTGTAGATATAGACTGTACGGCTCCTGTCAGGTATATATTATTGTAGATATAGACTGTATGGGCTCCTGTCAGGTATATATTACTGTAGATATAGACTGTACGGGCTCCTGTCAGGTATATATTACTGTAGATATAGACTGTAGGCTCCTGTCAGGTATATATTACTGTAGATAAGACTGTATGGGCCGCTGTCAGGTATATATTACTGTAGATATAGACTGTACAGGCTCCTGTCAGGTAATATATTACTGTAGTATAGACTGTACGGGCTCCTGTCAGTTATATATTTGTAGTAGAGAGTGTAGGGCTGCTGTCAGTTATATATTATTGTAGAAATAGACTGTACGGGCTCCTGTCAGGTATAAATTACTGTAGATATAGACTGTACTGGGCTCCTGTCAGGTATATATTACTGTAGATATAGACTGTATGGGCTCCTGTCAGGTATATATTACTGTAGATATAGACTGTACGGGCTCCTGTCAGTATATATTACTGTAGATACAGACTGTATGGTCTCCTGTCAGGTATATATTACTGTAGATACAGACTGTAGTGGCCGCTGTCAGGTATATATTACTGTAGATATAGACTGTATGGACTCCTGTCAGGTATAATATCTGTAGATACAGACTGTACGGGCTCCTGTCAGGTATATATTACTGTAGATATAGACTGTACGGGCTTCTGTCAGGTATATATTATGTAGATAAGACTGTACGGGCTCCTTCAGGTTATATATTACTGTAGATATAGACTGTATGGGCTCCTGTCAGGTATAATTACTGTAGATACAGACTGTACGGGCTCCTGTCAGGTATATATTATTGTAGATATAGACTTTACTGGCTCGTGTCAGTTATATATTATTGTAGAGAGAGTGTATGGGCTGCTGTCAGTTATATATTATTGTAGATATAGACTGTATGGGCTCCTGTCAGGTATATATTACTGTAGATATAGACTGTAATGGGCTCCTGTCAGGTATATATTACTGTAGATATATAGACTGTACGGGCTCCTGTCAGGTATATATTACTGTAGATATAGACTGTATGGGCTCCCGTCAGGTATATATTACTGTAGATATAGACTGTATGGACTCCTGTAAGGTATATATTACTGTAGATACAGACGTACGGGCTCCTGTCATGTATATATTACTGTAGATATAGACTGTATGGGCTCCTGTCAGGTATATATTACTGTAGATATAGACTGTATGGACTCCTGTCAGGTATATATTACTGTAGATATAGACTGTACAGGCTCCTGTCAGGTATATATTACTGTAGATATAGACTGTATGGACTCCTGTCAGGTATATATTACTGTAATACAGACTGTACGGGCTCCTGTCAGGTATATATTACTGTAGATATAGACTGTACGGCTTCTGTCAGGTATATATATTGTAGATATAGACTGTACGGGCTCCTGTCAGGTATATATTACTGTAGAAATAGACTGTATGGACTCCTGTCAGTATATATTACTGTAGATATAGACTGTATGGGCTCCTGTCAGGTATATATTACTGTAGATATAGACTGTATGGACTCCTGTCAGGTATATATTACTGTAGATATAGACTGTATGGGCTCCTGTCAGGTATATATTACTGTAGATATAGACTGTATGGACTCCTGTCAGGTATATATTACTGTAGATATAGACTGTATGGGCTCCTGTCAGGTATATATTACTGTAGATATAGACTGTACGGGCTCCTGTCAGGTATATGTTACTGTAGATCAGGGTGGATAAAAATCAATGATTTTTTTAAAAAAATCAAAAAAATCGGATTTTTTTGATTTAAATCGGATTTTTTTGATTTAAATCAGATTTTTTTGATTTAAATCGGATTTTTTTCAATAAACTGCTTTTTGAGGAAAATATTTTACCATCCAAAGGTTCTTCCATCATGAGATAAAGCTGAGTTGTTTAACTCAGTAGAATAAAGACTGTATATGTGTAACATTCACAATGCCATGCTCTTCCAGAGGTTTCTGTAGGATTAGTGGGCAGTTTCTCACCTATATTATCACATTGATGATGAAGATGACGACGAGTGAGCTACAGAGGACAGCAGGGACAGTAGTATTTAAGTTTTTCATGTGTCGGCTGGGCTGACAGTCTAAGTTTCTTAAAATATATATATATTTTGTTTAGCCAAATTAGTTAACAAACATGGATGTTTGTTTAAGCAAATAACTTATGCTGTAATGTTGTTATTGTTTCAGTTGAATAAATCTATTTAAATTGTTATTAAGGTCAGGATTATTTTTCTCCTTCCTAAGTACAACAGAACAGTGGTGTCCAAATATGAATGATTAACCCACTAAACTGGGGAGAAAAAAGTAATATAAAAAGTGATTCTAAAAATCTTCATCTACTTGCATGTTAAAGTAGCAAGAACTACTGCCGGTGATCGAGAAATAAAATCTGAAAAATAATTTTAAAATGTTTGGTATTTCCACTTTTAAGCACTAGGCAGAGCAGCTGCTGTGTAATGTATGTAGTACAGTTCATATAGCGTCTTGTGCTTGGGTGCGATGAAAACACAGGAGTCACAGGTTTGATATAGAAAAGTCCTGTATTACTTCATACAAGTTGGCAGAAATAGTCACACAGTTTGCAGACACAGAAACAGGAGACACAGCAGGCCAGAGTAATCCAAGCTCAGCAATCACTCTCCAATACAGATTCAGGATCTTCTTCTCTGTTACCGTAAGTCCATGCAAACGTGGGTCTTTCAAAGAGCAGGGTTCAGAGTCCACAAGTGCTTCAGAGTTCCTCAGTAGGAATAGCTGGAGTACAAGGTCCAAGGCTTACAGGAGTCAAGTCACAGGTTCACTGCAGGCTAGATTCTGAAGCACTGATTGCTCAGCTGTGGCCGCTTAAGAAGCAAAGGAGAGAATCAGGGCGGGAACATGCAAGCTGGAAACTCCATTTTGACTGAGGGCAAGATAGCTGCAGCAAGACAGAAAGTAAAATGGCTGACGAACAAACTGAGTTTCAGGAATATATACATAGAACCTTACATTACTCCCCCCTTAAGGACAACCTCCGGATGACCTCAGACCAGGCTTGTGTGGGTACCTCTGATGAAACTGACGGAGCAAGCGAGGAGCATTAACGTTATTGACCGGTTCCCATGAGTTGTCCTCCACTGGGTAGCCCTGCCATTTAATCAGATATTGTAACTGATTTCTATACAACCTGGAATCTAAAATCCTTTCCACCACAAATTCTTCCTGACCATCGACTAGCACTGGGTCAGGGCAAGGAGAGGAACGTCCAGGAAACGTATTGGGTGTCGCAGCCTTTAGTAGGGATACATGAAAGACAGGGTGGATTCTCATAGTTCAGGGCAGTTGAAGACGACAAGCAATGGCACTTATAATTTTACTGATTTTATAGGGTCCAATGTACTTATGTCCCAACTTAGACGATGGAATCCTTAACTTAAGATTTCTGGTTGACAGCCAGACCAAGTCTCCTACCTTGAAAGCTGGTGCAGGTTTACGAAATTTATCTGCTGCTTTCTTGTACCTTTCTTGAGCCGATTCCAGATTTTCCTTTAGAAGATCCATATTCTTCTGTAAAGACGTGATTCTTTCAGCCACTGCTGGTAAAGGCGTTTCTATGGGAAATCGTGGTAGAATGTTAGGATGATAACCTAGATTAGAGTAAAAAGGAGACTGTTTAGTGGAGGGACTCTGAGAGTTGTTATACGAGAACTCAGCTAATGGAAGTAGATCCACCCAATCATCCTGTAGGTGGCAGATAAAGCAGCGGAGATACTGCTCCAGGGTTTGATTGGTTCGTTCGGTCTGTCCCTTAGTCTGGGGATGAAAAGCAGAAGAAAGGTTTACTTTAATGTCCAATGCTGCACAGAAATTTTGCCAAAACCTAGAAGTGAATTGCACCCCTCGATCCGAAATAACCTCATCCGGTACTCCATGTAAGCGAAACACATCTTTAATCATCAAATCTGATGTCTGTTTTGCAGTGGGTAAGCCGACACAAGGATAAAATGAGCTGCCTTTGTTAGACGGTCAACCACCACTAGAATGGTGTTCTTCCCCTGAGAGGTTGTTAACTCCACAATGAAGTCCATAGAAATGGATCCCCACGGGCGGGACGGGGTGGGAAGAGGCTGTAACAGACCAGTTGGTGAGGAGCGAGGTGTTTTGCATCTTGCACAGACCTCACATGAAGTGACATAATTCAAAACATCCTTCCTGCAAGTGGGCCACCAAAAGAAACGAGAAAGAAATTCCTGTGTCTTTAGAATTCCTCTATGCCCAGCTATCTTGGAATCGTGAATGAGTTGCAATACTCTTAATCTGACTGTTTCAGGAATATACAGACGTTGTCCCTGAATCCACACACCATTCTTAAAGACAAGACTTACGTCCCTTGGGGGTTGTGCCAAAAAGGAATCCGCATGGTATGCTTCCTTGATGTCCTTAAGTAGGTCTTGATTATGAATTACTCCTAGGAATCTAGAGTCAGGAAGAATAGTCTTAGGAGGAGTAATTGGACGTGTCTCTGCTGAGTAAATCCTAGAGAGTGCATCAGCCTTTCCATTGCGCGATCCTGGTCTATAAGAGATGATAAAATTAAATTGGTTTAAGAAAAGATTCCAGCGAGCCTGGCGAGGAGTCAGGCACTTAGCCGACCTGATAAACTCAAGGTTACGATGGTCTGTCAGGACGACTATTTGCTGTGCAGCTTCCTGAAGAAGGTGTCTCCATTCTTTGAAGGCGGCAATAATGGCCAACAACTCTCTATTGCCCACATCGTAGTTCCTCTCAGCCGAAGACAACTGCTGGGAAAAGAAGGCACAGGGATGCAAGACATTCTTCTCACCTGTTCTCTGAGAGAGTATAGCTCCAACGGCACAGTCTGAAGCATCCACCTCTATTATGAAGGCAAGCTCGGGGTTGGGATGTACTAGGATAGGTGCAGTGGTAAATTTATCTTTTAGACGGGAAAATGCTTCCTGGGCTTGGGGAGTCCAGGAAAACCTAGACTCTTTCCGGGTAAGTTGAGTGATAGGTGACACTACCTCAGAGAAATTTCTAATGAAACGTCTATAGAAGTTGGCAAACCCGATGAAGCGCTGTACCTCCTTCACATTTCTAGGACTTGGCCAATCCTTGATGGCTTGGGTTTTGCTTCCATCCATACTAATTCCTTGTGTAGACAGTACATACCCTAGAAATTGAATTTCGGTCCTATGGAATTCACACTTTTCAAGTTTGATGTAAAGATGATTTTGTCTTAGACGTTCCAAGACCATTCTCACATGTCCATGATGTTCCTCTGTGGAGTTAGAAAAAATTAGAATATCATCCAAATAAATTACCACGAATGTATCTAGGAGATCCCTGAAGATGTCATTCACCAAGTGTTGGAAAGTGGCTGGGGCGGTACTCAGACCAAAAGGCATAACTAGATATTCAAAGTGTCCATAGCGTGACCTGAATGCAGTCTTCCATTCATCCCCAGGTCTAATACGGACTAAGTTATAGGCCCCACGAAGATCTAGTTTAGAAAAAATTTTGGCATGTCGCACTCTCTCCAATAACTCAGGGATTAAAGGCAATGGATAACGGTTTCTAATAGTAACCTTATTGAGTTCCCTATAGTCTACGCATGGTCTCAGAGATCCATCTTTCTTCTTTACAAAGAAGATGGGTGCACCTGCAGGAGATGAAGAGGGGCGTATGAAGCCCTTGGCTAGATTTTCATCTATGTAATCCTTTAAAGCCTTTAGCTCGGGCCCCGCCAGGGGGTAGATCTTACCAAAAGGTATCTCTGCTCCAGGCAATAATTCAATTGGACAATCATATGGACGGTGAGGAGGAAGCTGGTCAGCGTTCTTCTTGTCACATAAATCCACATAGTCCTGGTATACAGCTGGTAGTTCAGGGACTGACATGATTCCTTTAGGAACAGAGCAAGCTGAAACTTTTGGACTCATCTGTTTCTCTGGAAAGTGTAATTCCTTGGTCTCCCAGTTAATGGTAGGATTCTGAGCCTGCAGCCATGGTAGCCCTAGAATAATGGGAAAGTGGGGAGAAGAGATAAGCATAAAGGACAGTTTCTCTTGATGATCTTTACCCATAAGAACCCTCAAAGGCTCTGTTTCCTGATCCACTGGTCCAGAGGTCAGCAGGGAGCCATCCACAGTTTCCATCTGTACTGGAGTAGCCTTCTTCACTGAACGTATTCCCTGTTTCAGAGCAAAGGAGACATCCATAAAATTTCCACTTGCCCCTGAGTCGATCATAGCAGAGCTAGACACCCAAGCTGAGTCAACCCAGAGTTTGATGGAAAGAAAGCAATGAGAATTGTTTTTCTTACAACTCAGCTGGGACACCGCTGAGGAAACTTGAAAAATGGCAGCGTTTACACAGTCAACGTCCTCAGAGGTAACGGAGTTTAAGTCCGAGAAATCAAGATCTGTTGCTGCAGATCTCTCTGGAGCCTGAGTCTCGGACCTGACAGATCCCCTCTCGCAACACTCACAATGAATGAGTGCTGCAGTAGTCTTACGAGAACGGCTGGGGCAGTTTATAATGAAGTGCCCTGACTTACCACAATAGAAACACAGATTCTCCTTAAAACGATGTTCCTTGCGTGCATCACTAACCCGTCGTTGTAAAGAGTCTACCTGCATGGGTTCAGGTTCAGGTTCCCGTGTAATCCTACTCAAAGGTTCCTTAGCTGGAGAGTAAGGTAGGAAAAGGTTAGTACGATTGCTTTCGAACCATCTTTCTTGCCTGCGTTCAGTCAGACGAGTATCAATACGGATGCAGTAGTTAATAAAGTCACCTAACGCAGTGGGAGGGTCGGCACGAGCAAGTTCATCCTTAATCAGTGGAGATAACCCCTTTCGAAAAATAGATTTTTTGGCGGAACTGTCCCAGGTGGTATCAAGGGCCCATCTCCTGAAATCCAAGGCATATTCAGCTACCGAGTGCTTACCTTGGCGCAAAGCTAACATGGCTGCTTCAGCTGTTGCACCTCGATTGGGGTCATCAAACACCTGCCCCATGGCTGAAATAAAAGCATCAAGGTGATTCAAACAATCATCCTCAGTCTCAATCAGAGGGTTTGCCCACATTAAAGCCTTGTTGGTAAGCAACATAATTATAGTAAGCACCTTAGATCGTTCAGTGGGAAATTGTGAAGCATGTGCAGAAAAAAAAAGATTGCATTGATTAATAAATCCCCTGAATTTCTCACGTTCACCGCCAAAACGAAAAGGGGGCAACTTGGGAATCCCAGCACTCGGGGCTACGGCAGGAGCCTGGACTCGCCCCTCTAGAACCTCAATCCTGGCTCGCAAATCCTGGGTAGTCTGTCCAACCACTTGCAAATTGTGATTATTGAGGTCCTGTAGATTTGTAAAACGGGTCTTTATATTCTGCAAATCTGCAAGGATATTATCAGTCACTCCGCAAAGTTCCTTTATGCGGGCCTCCATTTTCCAGATCTTTTAAGACAGGATTACTGGAAGAAGAGGAGAGAAAAAAAAACAATAGTGTTCACCTGTGGCAACACTGCAGAGAGAAAAAAAAAATTAAGGGAACTGCTCACCTGGAATGGTTGTGAGAAGTCACAACCACTATCATCACAGAAAGTTTCAACCAGACATCTGATATCCAGAGTTACAGCAGACAAAAAAGAGAAAAGAAAGGAAAAAAAAAAACAAAACAATAGTGTTTACCTGTGGTAACACTGCAAAAAGAAAAAACTTAAGGGAATTGCTCACCTGGAATGGTTGTGAGAAGTCACAACCACTGTCATCACAGAAAGTACAACCGGACGTCTGATATCCACAGTACAGCAGACACAGCCTTCCAGACCCAGCAGACACTAACGTTTTGGCTTCAGAATCTTGTAATGTATGTAGTACAGTTCATATAGCGTTTTGTGCTTGGGTGCGATGAAAACACAGGAGTCACAGGTTTGATATAGAAAAGTCCTGTATTACTTCATACAAGTTGGCAGAAATAGTCACACAGTTTGCAGACACAGAAACAGGAGACACAGCAGGCCAGAGTAATCCAAGCTCAGCAATCACTCTCCAATACAGATTCAGGATCTTCTTCTCTGTTACCGTAAGTCCATGCAAACGTGGGTCTTTCAAAGAGCAGGGTTCAGAGTCCACAAGTGCTTCAGAGTTCCTCAGTAGGAATAGCTGGAGTACAAGGTCCAAGGCTTACAGGAGTCAAGTCACAGGTTCACTGCAGGCTAGATTCTGAAGCACTGATTGCTCAGCTGTGGCCGCTTAAGAAGCAAAGGAGAGAATCAGGGCGGGAACATGCAAGCTGGAAACTCCATTTTGACTGAGGGCAAGATAGCTGCAGCAAGACAGAAAGTAAAATGGCTGACGAACAAACTGAGTTTCAGGAATATATACATAGAACCTTACATGCTGAAATATAAACTGCTAGCTCGTATTGCGACAGTAGTAAATGCAGGCGGGGTCTGATCACGTGTGACTTCTCTCCTCCGTTACTAGGTGTTTGTAATAACAGAGGATGTAGTTTAGGCTCACAGAGCGGAGCCATTGCGGAGCCATTTTGTTGGGGACTGCCAGTGATACTGACAAGTAGGCTGTCACTGAGGACGACCGGCAGCATCTATTCTGTTAGTTCATGCTGCTCGCTGTATTATAAACTGAGCACAGATACGTGGAGAGTATCACACACTGGGATTATTCACAGCACATGACACACTGCATGTATCTAGATACAGGGCTGAGTGTAGTGTATCGCATTATGGGATTAGATACACCGGTCTGGGGCATATCGCGCATGATGAAATTAGATACACCGGTCTGGGGCGTATCGCACATGATGAAATTAGATATACCGGTCTGGTAGAAACTTTGATTTAAATCACTGATTTAAATCAAGCCTTACTGACTTGTGATTTAAATCGTGATTTAAATTGTGATTTAAATCAGTTTGATTTAAATCAAATCCACCCTGCTGTAGATACAGACTGTATGGTCTCCTGTCAGTTATATATTATTGTAGATATAGACTGTACGGGCTCCTGTCAGGTATATATTATTGTAGCTATAGACTGTACGGGCTCCTGTCAGGTATATATTACTGTAGATATAGACTGTATGGGCTCCTGTCAGGTATATATATTACTGTAGATATAGACTGTACGGGCTCCTGTCAGTTATATATTATTGTAGATATAGACTGTATGGGCTCCTGTCAGGTATATATTATTGTAGATATAGACTGTATGGGCTCCTGTCAGTTATATATTATTGTAGAGAGAGTGTATGGGCTGCTGTCAGTTATATATATTGTAGATATAGACTGTACGGGCTCCTGTCAGATATATATTATTGTAGATATAGACTGTATGGGCTCCTGTCAGTTATATATTATTGTAGAGAGAGTGTATGGGCTGCTGTCAGTTATATATTATTGTAGATATAGACTGTACGGGCTCCTGTCAGGTATATATTATTGTAGATACAGACTGTACGGGCTCCTGTCAGGTATATATTACTGTAGATATAGACTGTATGGGCTCCTGTCAGGTATATATTACTGTAGATATAGACTGTATGGACTCCTGTCAGGTATATATTACTGTAGATACAGACTGTACGGGCTCCTGTCAGGTATATATTACTGTAGATATAGACTGTATGGGCTCCTGTCAGGTATATATTATTGTAGATATAGACTGTATGGGCTCCTGTCAGGTATAAATTACTGTAGATATAGACTGTACGGGCTCCTGTCAGGTATATATTATTGTAGATATAGACTGTACAGGCTCCTGTCAGGTATATATTACTGTAGATATAGACTGTATGGGCTCCTGTCAGGTATATATTATTGTAGATACAGACTGTATGGTCTCCTGTCAGGTATATATTACTGTAGATACAGACTGTATGGGCCGCTGTCAGGTATATATTACTGTAGATATAGACTGTACGGGCTCCTGTCAGGTATATATTATTGTAGATATAGACTGTACAGGCTCCTGTCAGTTATATATTATTGTAGAGAGAGTGTATGGGCTGCTGTCAGTTATATATTATTGTAGATATAGACTGTACGGGCTCCTGTCAGGTATATATTATTGTAGATACAGACTGTACGGGCTCCTGTCAGGTATATATTACTGTAGATATAGACTGTATGGGCTCCTGTCAGGTATATATTACTGTAGATATAGACTGTATGGACTCCTGTCAGGTATATATTACTGTAGATACAGACTGTACGGCTCCTGTCAGGTATATATTACTGTAGATATAGACTGTATGGGCTCCTGTCAGGTATATATTACTGTAGATATAGACTGTATGGACTCCTGTCAGGTATATATTACTGTAGATATAGACTGTATGGACTCCTGTCAGGTATATATTACTGTAGATACAGACTGTACGGGCTCCTGTCAGGTATATATTACTGTAGATATAGACTTTACTGGCTCGTGTCAGTTATATATTATTGTAGAGAGAGTGTATGGCTTCTGTCAGGTATATATTATTGTAGATATAGACTGTACGGGCTCCTGTCAGGTATATATTACTGTAGATATAGACTGTATGGGCTCCTGTCAGGTATATATTACTGTAGATACAGACTGTACGGGCTCCTGTCAGGTATATATTATTGTAGATATAGACTTTACTGGCTCGTGTCAGTTATATATTATTGTAGAGAGAGTGTATGGGCTGCTGTCAGTTATATATTATTGTAGATATAGACTGTATGGGCTCCTGTCAGGTATATGTTACTGTAGATATAGACTGTATGGGCTCCTGTCAGGTATGTATTATTGTAGATAGACTGTACGGGCTCCTGTCAGGTATATATTACTGTAGATATAGAATGTACGGGCTCCTGTCAGGTATATATTATTGTAGATATAGACTGTATGGGCTGCTGTCAGGTATAAATTACTGTAGATATAGACTGTACGGGCTCCTGTCAGGTATATATTATTGTAGATATAGACTGTATGGGCTCCTGTCAGGTATATATTACTGTAGATATAGACTGTACGGGCTTCTGTCAGGTATATATTACTGTAGATACAGACTGTATGGTCTCCTGTCAGGTATATATTACTGTAGATACAGACTGTATGGGCCGCTGTCAGGTATATATTACTGTAGATATAGAATGTACAGGCTCCTGTCAGGTATATATTACTGTAGATATAGACTGTACAGGCTCCTGTCAGGTATATATATTACTGTAGATATAGACTGTACAGGGCTCCTGTCAGTTATATATTATTATAGAGAGAGTGTATGGGCTGCTGTCAGTTATATATTATTGTAGAAATAGACTGTACGGGCTCCTGTCAGGTATAAATTACTGTAGATATAGACTGTACGGGCTCCTGTCAGGTATATATTACTGTAGATATAGACTGTATGGGCTCCTGTCAGGTATATATTACTGTAGATATAGACTGTACGGGCTCCTGTCAGGTATATATTACTGTAGATACAGACTGTATGGTCTCCTGTCAGGTATATATTACTGTAGATACAGACTGTATGGGCCGCTGTCAGGTATATATTACTGTAGATATAGACTGTACAGGCTCCTGTCAGGTATATATATTACTGTAGATATAGACTGTACGGGCTCCTGTCAGTTATATATTATTGTAGAGAGAGTGTATGGGCTGCTGTCAGTTATATATTATTGTAGATATAGACTGTACGGGCTCCTGTCAGGTATATATTATTGTAGATACAGACTGTACGGGCTCCTGTCAGGTATATATTACTGTAGATATAGACTGTATGGGCTCCTGTCAGGTATATATTACTGTAAATATAGACTGTATGGACTCCTGTCAGGTATATATTACTGTAGATACAGACTGTACGGGCTCCTGTCAGGTATATATTACTGTAGATATAGACTGT
Source organism: Oophaga sylvatica (assembly GCA_033576555.1). Lineage (NCBI taxonomy): Eukaryota > Metazoa > Chordata > Amphibia > Anura > Dendrobatidae > Oophaga > Oophaga sylvatica. The sequence continues at coordinate 16,747 of JARQOD010002029.1, forward strand.
ATGGGCTCAAATTCAAATTCAAAGAAGCTTTATTGGCAGGACTAAATACACATTAGTTTTGCCAAAGCAAGTGTACAAAAGGGAATAGGGATGTTGGGTAGGGACGGATCTAGGGTAGGGGTTGTGGAAGTCCATGGCTTAGGGAGGGGTGATGGGGGCGCAGATCCGGGATGGGGGCTATAGAAGTCCATGGCATAGGGATGTTGGGTAGGGGCAGATCCGGGGTGGAGGCTATAGAAGTCCATGGCCTATCATAGTTCTCTTTCTCGCAGTCTATGACATTCGCTCACATACCGCGCTGCTATCTCCGCTGCTCTCTCTTCTTCCCCCAGCAAGATATATGTTTTCTCTTCCTCCTTCATGGTGATGAAATCCGGGAAGAGATGTGAGAGTCTCCTGAAGTGAGTGTCCCTCACTGCTGAGTATTTGGAGCAGTGTAGCAGGAAGTGGGTTTCGTCCTCTATGGCCTCCTGGTCACAGTGTTGGCATAGTCTTTCCTCCCTGGGCTTGTAGCTCTGCCTGTGTCGGCCGGATTCGATGGCCAGACTGTGGGCTCTGAGTCTATACCGGCTCAGGATCTGGCGGTCTCTGGGGTCCGGGAGTTTCTCCAGGTATGGGGCCAGACTGTAGTCTCTCTGTAGACTCCGGTACATGGTCAGTTTCTGGGAGCTGATGATGTCGTTCTTCCAGTCACTGACATACCTCTCCTGGCCTTCGTCTACCATCTTCCTGATTTCGGCTTTTGTCAGGTTGTTGTGATTGGTGTTCTGGTCAGGTTGGGTTTGGGTGAGCTGTTCCGAGGGTCCTAGTTTTTCTGTTTCACCTACGTGTGTCAGGGCTTTATGGTGATGGGAGCTTGGATTGCTCCTATGTAGGTGAGCCCGGAATGACAGTGCCCTCTTTAGAACCGTTAGGTGTAGAGGGAATCTGCCCAGCTCGGCCCGGCAGGCACTGTTGGAGGTGCTCCGGTGGACTTGGAGAAGGTGCTTGCAGAATTCCAGGTGGAATATTTCTGTTGGGCTGGAATCCCACCTTGACCAGTCTGGGTAGGTGTGAGGACCCCAGACTTCACTGCCATACAGGAGGATTGGGGCGATGACAGAGTCGAAGATTTTTAACCAGACCCTCACTGGTGGCTTCAGATGGTAGAGTTTCCTTCGGATGCCATAGAAGGTTTTACATGCCTTGTCTTTCAGGGTCTCTATGGCTTGTTTGAAGCTTCCTGACCGGTGGATCTCTAGGCCCAGGTAGGTATATTTGTCTGTTCCTGTAAGGGCGCAGTTGTTGAGAACAAATGAAGGGTGCTGGTCTAATTTTCTCTTTCTCCTCTGGAACACCATGATGTTGGTTTTCTTTAGGTTGACCGGTAGTGCCCAGGTGGAGCTGAATTTCTCTAAGATTTTCAGGTTGTCTTGGAGGCCTTTCTCGGTTGGTGACAGAAGCAGCAGGTCATCTGCATACAGCAGGAATTTCACCTGGGTGTCGTGGAGGGTGGGACCTGGTGCTGTGGAAGATTCCAGAGCGGTAGCCAGCTCGTTGATGTAAATGTTGAAGAGCGTTGGACTTAGGCTGCAGCCTTGTCTGACTCCACGGCTCTGCTGGAAATAAGCCGTTCTTTTACCGTTCACACTCACACTGCAAAGGTTCTCGGTGTAGGAGCTTTTGATAACATCGTAGGTCTTTCCTCCTATTCCGCTCTCCAGCAGTTTCAGGAATAAGCCCGGGTGCCACACCGAATCAAAGGCCTTTTTAAAGTCCACGAAACAGGCGTATATCTTCCCGTTCTTTGTATTGTGGACGTGTCTCTGAATGAGGCTGTGCAGGGTATAGATGTGGTCAGTGGTGCGGTGGTTTGGCATGAACCCTGCTTGGCTCTTGCTGAGGACGTTATGTTCGGTGAGGAAACTGAGGATCCTCTTGTTCAGGATGCTGTTGAACAGTTTCCCCAGGTTGCTGCTGACACATATGCCTCTGTAGTTGGCTGGGTCATACCTGTCCCCATTCTTGTGGATGGGTGTGATGAGGCCTTGGTTCCAGGTACGAGGGAAGTAGCCAGCACTTAGCACAATATTGAAGAGTTTAACCATTGCAGCCTCCTGTCAGGTATATATTACTGTAGATATAGACTGTATGGACTCCTGTCAGGTATATATTACTGTAGATATAGACTGTACAGGCTCCTGTCAGGTATATATTACTGTAGATATAGACTGTATGGACTCCTGTCAGGTATATATTACTGTAGAAATAGACTGTATGGACTCCTGTCAGGTATATATTACTGTAGATATAGACTGTATGGGCTCCTGTCAGGTATATATTACTGTAGATATAGACTGTATGGACTCCTGTCAGGTATATATTACTGTAGATACAGACTGTACGGGCTCCTGTCAGGTATATATTACTGTAGATATAGACTGTATGGGCTCCTGTCAGGTATATATTACTGTAGATATAGACTGTATGGGCTCCTGTCAGGTATATATTACTGTAGATATAGACTGTATGGACTCCTGTCAGGTATATATTACTGTAGATATAGACTGTATGGGCTCCTGTCAGGTATATATTACTGTAGATATAGACTGTATGGACTCCTGTCAGGTATATATTACTGTAGATATAGACTGTACGGGCTCCTGTCAGGTATATATTACTGTAGATATAGACTGTACGGGCTTCTGTCAGGTATATATTATTGTAGATATAGACTGTACGGGCTCCTGTCAGGTATATATTACTGTAGATATAGACTGTACGGGCTCCTGTCAGGTATATATTACTGTAGAAATAGACTGTATGGACTCCTGTCAGGTATATATTACTGTAGATATAGACTGTATGGGCTCCTGTCAGGTATATATTACTGTAGATATAGACTGTATGGACTCCTGTCAGGTATATATTACTGTAGATATAGACTGTACGGGCTCCTGTCAGGTATATATTACTGTAGATATAGACTGTACGGGCTTCTGTCAGGTATATATTATTGTAGATATAGACTGTACGGGCTCCTGTCAGGTATATATTACTGTAGATATAGACTGTACGGGCTCCTGTCAGGTATATATTACTGTAGATACAGACTGTATGGACTCCTGTCAGGTATATATTATTGTAGATATACACTGTATGGGCTGCTGTCAGGTATATATTACTGTAGATATAGACTGTACGGGCTCCTGTCAGGTATATATTACTGTAGAAATAGACTGTACAGGCTCCTGTCAGGTATATATTACTGTAGATATAGACTGTATGGGCTGCTGCCAGGTATATATTACTGTAGATATAGACTGTATGGGCTGCTGTCAGGTATATATTACTGTAGATATAGACTGTATGGGCTGCTGTCAGGTATATATTACTGTAGATATAGACTGTACGGGCTCCTGTCAGGTATATATTATTGTAGATATAGACTGTATGGGCTCCTGTCAGGTATATATTACTGTAGAAATAGACTGTACGGGCTCCTGTCAGGTATATATTACTGTAGATATAGACTGTACGGGCTCCTGTCAGGTATATATTACTGTAGATATAGACTGTACGGGCTTCTGTCAGGTATATATTATTGTAGATATAGACTGTACGGGCTCCTGTCAGGTATATATTACTGTAGATATAGACTGTACGGGCTCCTGTCAGGTATATATTACTGTAGATACAGACTGTATGGACTCCTGTCAGGTATATATTATTGTAGATATACACTGTATGGGCTGCTGTCAGGTATATATTACTGTAGAAATAGACTGTACAGGCTCCTGTCAGGTATATATTACTGTAGATATAGACTGTACGGGCTTCTGTCAGGTATATATTATTGTAGATATAGACTGTACGGGCTCCTGTCAGGTATATATTACTGTAGATATAGACTGTACGGGCTCCTGTCAGGTATATATTACTGTAGATACAGACTGTATGGACTCCTGTCAGGTATATATTATTGTAGATATACACTGTATGGGCTGCTGTCAGGTATATATTACTGTAGATATAGACTGTACGGGCTCCTGTCAGGTATATATTACTGTAGAAATAGACTGTACAGGCTCCTGTCAGGTATATACAGTATTACTGTAGATATAGACTGTACGGGCTCCTGTCAGGTATATATTACTGTAGATATAGACTGTACGGGCTTCTGTCAGGTATATATTATTATAGATATAGACTGTATGGGCTCCTGTCAGGTATATTTATTGTAGATATAGACTGTACGGGCTCCTGTCAGGTATATATTATTGTAGATATAGACTGTATGGGCTCCTGTCAGGTATATATTACTGTAGATATACACTGTACGGGCTCCTGTCAGGTATAAATTACTGTAGATACAGACTGTACGGGCTCCTGTCAGGTATATATTATTGTAGAGAGAGTGTATGGGCTGCTGTCAGGTATATATTATTGTAGATATAGATTGTATTGGCTGCTGTCAGATATATTATTGTAGATATCATGATTTAAATCACTAGTCAGTAAGGCTTGATTTAAATCAGTGATTTAAATCAAAGTTTCTCCCTAAACTAGTTCTTGCTACTTTAACATGCAAGTAGATGAAGATTTTTAGAATCACTTTTTATATTACTTTTTTCTCCCCAGTTTAATGGGTTAATCATTCATATTTGGACACCACTGTTCTGTTGTACTTAGGAAGGAGAAAAATAATCCTGACCTTAATAACAATTTAACCCCTTCACCCCCAAGGGTGGTTTGCACGTTAATGACCGGGCCAATTTTTACAATTCTGACCACTGTCTCTTTATGAGGTTATAACTCTGGAACGCTTCAACGGATCTTCGCGATTCTGAGATTGTTTTCTCGTGACATATTGTACTTTACGTTAGAAGTAAAATTTCTTCGATACAACTTGCGTTTATTTTTGAAAAAAACGCAAATATGGCGAAAATTTTTAAAATTTTGCAATTTTCAAACTTTGAATTTTTATTCCCTTAAAACAGAGAAATATATCACACAAAATAGTTAAGAAATAACATTTCCTACATGTCTACTTTACATCAGCACAATTTTGGAACCAAAATTTTTTTTTGTTAGGAAGTTATAAGGGTTAAAAGTTGACCAGCGATTTCTCATTTTTACAACAAAATTTACAAAGCCATTTTTTTTAGGGACCACCTCACATTTGAAGTCACTTTGAGGGGTCTATATGGCAGAAAATACCCAAAAGTGACACCATTCTAAAAACTGCACCCCTCAAGGTACTCAAAACCACATTCAAGAAGATTATTAACCCTTAAGGTGCTTCACAGGAACTAAAGCAACGTGGAAGGAAAAAATGAATATTTAACTTTTTAGCCACAAAAATGATCTTTTACAAACTTTGTTTTTATTTTCACAAGGGTAAAAGGAGAAAATGGACAGATAAGGTTGTTATGCAATTTCTCCTGAGTACGCCAATACCCAATATGTGGGGGAATACCACTGTTTGGGCACACGGCAGAGCTCGTAAGGGAAGGAGCGCCGTTTGATTTTTTCAAACTAAAATTGGCTGGAATTGAGATTGGACGCCATGTCGTGTTTGGAGAGCCCCTGATGCGCCTAAACAGTGGAAACCCCCACAAGTGACACCATTTTGGAAACTAGACCCCCTAAGGAACTTATCTAGATCTGTTGTGAGCACTTTGAACCCCCAAGTGTTTCACAAAAGCTTATAATGCCTGGGTGTGAAAAAAAAAAAAACAATTTTCCACAAAAATGATTTTTTAGTCCCAAATTTTTGAATTTTCCCAAGGAAATTGGACCCCAAAAGTTGTTGTCCAATTTGTCCTGAGTACGCTGATACCCCAAATGTGGGGGGGGGGAACTGTTTGGGTGCACGGCAGGGCTTGGAAAGGAAGTAGTAACGTTTTGGAATGTAGACGTTGATGGGGGTCATATTCCGTTTGCAGTGCCCCAGATGAGCCTAAACAGTGGAAACCCCCCACAAGTGACCCCATTTTGGAAACTATACCCCCTAAGGAACTTATCTAGATCTTTGGTGAGCACTTTGAACCCCCAAGTGCTTCACACAAGTTTATAATGCCCGGGCATGAAAATAAAAAATCCTATTTTTTCCCACAAAAATTATCTTTTAGTCACTAATTTTTTATTTTCTCAAGGGTAACAGGAGAAATTGGACCACATAAGTTGTTGTCCAATTTGTCCTGAGTACGCTGATACCCCATATGTGGGTGGGAACCACTGTTTGGGCGCACGGCAGAGCTCGGAATGGAAGGAGCACCATTTGACTTTTTCCAACCAAAATTGGCTGGAATTGAGATTGGATGCCATGTTGCATTTGGAGAGCCCCTGATGTGCCTAAACAGTGGAAACCCCCCACAAATGACCCCATTTTGGAAACTAGACCCCCTAAGGAACTTTTCTAGATCTTTGGTGAGCAATTTGAACCCCCAAGTGCTTCACACAAGTTTATAACGTAGAGCCGTAAAATTTAAAAATCATATTTTTTCCACAAAAATGATCTTTTCGCCCCAATTTTTATTTTTCCAAGGGTAACAAGACTCCAAAAGTTATTGTGCAATTTGTCCTGAGTGCGCTGATACCCCATATGTGGGGTAAACCACTGTTTGGGTGCATGGCAGAGTTTGGAAGGGAAGGAGCGCCGTCTGACTTTTTCAACGCAGAATTGGCTGGATGCCATGTCGTGTTTGGAGAGCTCCTGATCTGCCTAAACAGTGGAAACCCCCATAAATGACGCCATTTTGGAAACTAGACCCCTCAAGGAACTTATCTAGATGTGTGGTGAGAACTTTTAACCCCCAGGTGTTTCACTAAAGTTTATAACGTACAGCCGTAAAATAAAAAATCCTTTTTTTTTTTACAAAAATGATTTTTTCGTCCCCAATATTTTATTTTCACAAGGGTAACAGAAGAAATTGGAACCCAAAAGTTGTTGTCCAATTTGTCCTGAGTACGCTGATACCCAATATGTGGGAGAAAACTACTGTATGGGCGCACGTCAGGGCTCGGAAGGGAAGTAGTGACGTTTTGGATTGCAGACTTTGATGGAATGGTCTGGGGGCGTCATGTCACATTTGGAGAGCCCCTGATGCACCTATACAGTGGAAACCCCCCACAAGTGACCCCATTTTGGCAAATAGACCCCACAAGGAACTTATCTAGATGTGTGGTGAGCACTTTGAACCCCGAAGTGCTTCACAGAAGTTTATAACGTACAGCCGTAAAAATAAAAAATCTTTTTTTTTTTACAAAAATGATTTTTTCGCCCCCAATATTTTATTTTCACAAGGGTAACAGAAGAAATTGGAGCCCAAAAGTTGTTGTCCAATTTGTCCTGAGTACGCTGATACCCAATATGTGGGAGAAAACTACTGTATGGGCGCACGTCAGGGCTCGGAAGGGAAGTAGTGACGTTTTGGATTGCAGACTTTGATGGAATGGTCTGGGGGCGTCATGTCACATTTGGAGAGCCCCTGATGCACCTATACAGTGGAAACCCCCCACAAGTGACCCCATTTTGGCAAATAGACCCCACAAGGAACTTATCTAGATGTGTGGTGAGCACTTTGAACCCCGAAGTGCTTCACAGAAGTTTATAACGTACAGCCGTAAAAATAAAAAATCTTTTTTTTTTTTACAAAAATGATTTTTTTTTGCCCCCAATATTTTATTTTCACAAGGGTAACAGGAGAAATTGGACCCCAAAAGTTGTTGTCCAATTTGTCCTGAGTACGCTGATACCCAATATGTGGGAGAAAACTACTGTATGGGCGCACGTCAGGGCTCGGAAGGGAAGTAGTGACGTTTTGGATTGCAGACTTTGATGGAATGGTCTGGGGGCGTCATGTCGCATTTGGAGAGCCCCTGATGCGCCTAAACAGTGGAAACCCCTCACAAGTGACCCCATTTTGGAAAATAGACCCCACAAGGAACTTGTCTAGATGTGTGGTGAGCACTTTGAACCCCGAAGTGCTTCACAGAAGTTTATAACGCACAGCCGTAAAAATAAAAAATCCTTTTTTTTTTTTTTTGTAAAAATGATTTTTTTGCCCCAATATTTTATTTTTACAAGGGTAACAGGAGAAATTGGACCCCAAAAGTTGTTGTCCAATTTGTCCTGAGTACGCTGATATCCAATATGTGGGAGAAAACTACTGTATGGGTACACGTTGGGGCTCGGAAGGGAAGTAGTGACGTTTTGGATTGCAGACTTTGATGGAATGGTCTGGGGGCGTCATGTCGCATTTGGAGAGCCCCTGATGTGCCTAAACAGTGGAAACCCCCCACAAGTGACCCCATTTTGGAAAATATACCCCACAAGGAACTTGTCTAGATGTGTGGTGAGCACTTTGAACCCCGAAGTGCTTCACAGAAGTTTATAACGCACAGCCGTAAAAATAAAAAATCCTTTTTTTTTTTTGCAAAAATGATTTTTTGCCCCAATATTTTATTTTTACAAGGGTAACAGGAGAAATTGGACCCCAAAAGTTGTTGTCCAATTTGTCCTGAGTACGCTGATATCCAATATGTGGGAGAAAACTACTGTATGGGTACACGTTGGGGCTCGGAAGGGAAGTAGTGACGGTTTGGATTGCAGACTTTGATGGAATGGTCTGGGGGCGTCATGTCACATTTGGAGAGCCCCTGATGCGCCTAAACAGTGGAAATCCCCAACAAGTGACCCCATTTTGGAAAATAGACCCCACAAGGAACTTATCTAGATGTGTGGTGAGCGCTATGAAGCCCCAAGTGCTTCACAGAAGTTTATAATGTACAGCCGTAAAAACAAAAAAATATTTCCCAAGGGTAGCAGAAGAAATAGGACAAATTGCACAATAACTCTTGGGGTCCAGAGTACGCTGATACCCCATATGTGGGGATAAACTACTGTTTGGACGCATGGCAGAGCTGAGAAGTGAAGGAGCACCGTTTGACTTTTTCAACGCAGAATTGGCTGGAATTGAGATCAGACGCCATGTCACATTTGGAGAGCCCCTGATGTGCCTAAACAGCGGAAACCCCCCAATTCTAACTCCAACCCTAACCCCAACACACCCCTAACCCTAGTCCCAACCCTAACCACAAACCTAACCCTAACACACCCCTAATCCCAACCCTAATCCTAACTTTAGCGCCAACCCTAACCCTAACTTTAGCCGCAACCCTAACCCTAACCCTAATGGGAAAATGGAAATAAATACTTTTTTTTAATTTTATTATTTTTCCCTTACTAAGGGGGTGATAAAGGGGGTTTGATTTACTATTTATAGCGGGTTTTTATGATTGGCAGCTGTCACGCTAAAAGACGCTTTTTATTGCAAAAATAGTTTTTGCATCATCACATTTTGAGAGCTATAATTTTGCATATTTTGGCCCACAGAGTCATGTGAGGTCTTATTTTTTGCGGGACGAGTTGACGTTTTTATTGGTACCATTTTTGAGCACGTGACGTTTTTTGATCGCTTTTTATTTCGATTTTTGGGAGGTTAGAATGAACAAAAATCAGCAATTCATGAATTTCTTTTGGGGGAGGCGTTTATACCGTTCCGCGTGTGGTAAAATTGATAAAGCAGTTTTATTCTTCGGGTCAGTACGATTATGGCGATACCTCATTTATATCATTTTTTCATGTTTTGGCGCTTTTATAGAATAAAAACAATTTTATATAAAAAATAATTATTTTTGCATCGCTTTATTCTGCGAGCTATAACTTTTTTATTTTTTCGCTGATGATGCTTTATGACGGCTCGTTTTTTGCGGGACAAGATGACGTTTTCAGCGGTACCATGTTTTTTTTATATCGGTCTTTTTGATCGCGTGTTATTCCACTTTTTGTTCGGCGGTATGATGATAAAGCATTGATTTTTTGCTTCGTTTTTTTTTTTTTTTTTAAGGGGTTCACTAAAGGGGTTAACTAGTGGGACAATTTTATAGGGGGGGTCGTTACGGACGCGGCGATACCAAATATGTGTGCTTTTATTGCTTTGTTTTTTTTATTTACAGGAAGAAGTGAATTTATTGGGGAATATATTTTTTTTTTTTATTTATTTTGGATTTTTTTTATAACACGTTTATTTTTATTTTTTTAACTTTTTTTACTTTGTCCCAGGGTGGGACATCACAGTATTTTATCAGATCGCTGGTGTGACAGTGTGCACAGCACTCTGTCACACCAGCGATCGCACAGGCATAGATGCAGGCTTCTCAGTGCCTGCTCTCGGCAGGCACTGAGGTAGCCGCCTCCCTCCAGGACCCCGGCGCCATCTTGGATCCGGGTCCTGGGAGGGAGGAAGCCCTCAGAACAGCGCGATCACATCGCGCTGCTCTGAGGGTCTCAGGGGGGCGCGCAGGGAGCCCCCACCCTGCGCGATCCTCCCCTGTGCCCCCAGTACACCGCGATCATGTTTGATCGCGGTGTGCAAGGGGTTAATGTGCCGGGAGCGGTCCGTGACCGCTCCTGACACACAGTCATGGGTGTCAGCTGTGATAATCATCTGACACCCGGCGGCGATTAGCTGCGCTCCCCTCAGGAGCGCAGCTGATCGCCTATGACGTACTATCCCGTCCCCGGTCATACGGGCCCAGGTACCATGGACGGGATAGTACGTCCGATGGCAGTAAGGGGTTAAATAGATTTATTCAACTGAAACAATAACAACATTACAGCATAAGTTATTTGCTTAAACAAACATCCATGTTTGTTAACTAATTTGGCTAAACAAAATATATATATATTTTAAGAAACTTAGACTGTCAGCCCAGCCGACACATGAAAAACTTAAATACTACTGTCCCTGCTGTCCTCTGTAGCTCACTCGTCGTCATCTTCATCATCATCTTCTTCTTTGTTCCTATTCATAATCTGGAAAAGAAAAACAAGCTTTCCTGCTTTATTGGGTCCCAACCGATTTCTCAATTTAGAATGAATGAGTCCAAAGGAAGAGAATATTCTTTCAACGATTGCAGAAGAAGCTACTGCTGTTAAAAGTGAAATCATTACTTGAACAGTCTCTAAATCCAAGCGCTTAAGTGACTTCCACCAGTTTACTGGTGTGACCTTCCTTAAAATATCTTCAGCAAACATATATTTCTTGAGGTTCCCCCTTAGCTCTGAAGTTTATTATAGTTGGCATTAAAGATGGATGATTAATGGATACCCATGTCATAGCTAACTCCTCTTCCTCAGCACTTAGGCTTTGACCCTGATATTGGATATTGACAATATTTGCCAAAAAATGAGCTGGAGTCAGTGCTTGTCCCATTCGTTTGTTTACTGCTTGTAATTTAATTCTGTCCATGTGTAGTTCTGTTTTTAAGTGTTCACTCAGTTCCTTCCAAATTTCAACAGCATCCGCAATAAAACAGCTATTTTTCTGTATTTTGTTTAACCCCTTACTGCCATCGGACGTACTATCCCGTCCATGGTACCTGGGCCCGTATGACCATGGACGGGATAGTACGTCTCGTGCGATCGGACGCGCTCGGGAGCGCAGCCGATCGCGGCCGGGTGTCAGCTGATTATCACAGCTGACACCCATGACTGTGTGTCAGGAGCGGTCACGGACCGCTCCCGGCACATTAACCCCTTGCACACCGCGATCAAACATGATCGCGGTGTACTGGGGGCACAGGGGAGGATCGCGCAGGGTGGGGGCTCCCTGCGCGCCCCCCTGAGACCCTCAGAGCAGCGCGATGTGATCGCGCTGTTCTGAGGGCTTCCTCCCTCCCAGGACCCGGATCCAAGATGGCTCCGGGGTCCTGGAGGGAGGCGGCTACCTCAGTGCCTGCCGAGAGCAGGCACTGAGAAGCCTGCTGCACTGCCTGAGCGATCGCTGGTGTGACAGAGTGCTGTGCACACTGTCACACCAGCGATCTGACAAAATACAGTGATGTCCCACCCTGGGACAAAGTAAAAAAGTTAAAAAAATAAAAATAAACATGTTTTAAAAAAAAATCCAAAATAAATAAAAAAAAAATATTCCCCAATAAATTCACTTCTTCCTGTAAATAAAAAAAAAAAAGCAATAAAAGTACACATATTTGGTATCACCGCGTCCGTAACGACCCCCCCTATAAAATTGTCCCACTAGTTAACCCCTTTAGTGAACCCCTTAAAAAAAAAAACGAAGCAAAAAATCAATGCTTTATCATCATACCGCCGAACAAAAAGTGGAATAACTCGCGATCAAAAAGACCGATACAAAAAAACATGGTACCGCTGAAAACGTCATCTTGTCCCGCAAAAAACGAGCCGTGATACAGCATCATCAGCGAAAAAATAAAAAAGTTATAGCTCGCAGAATAAAGCGATGCAAAAATAATTATTTTTTATATCAAATTGTTTTTATTCTATAAAAGCGCCAAAACATGAAAAAATGATATAAATGAGGTATCGCCGTAATCGTACTGACCCGAAGAATAAAACTGCTTTATCAATTTTACCACACGCGGAACGGTATAAACGCCTCCCCCAAAAGAAATTCATGAATTGCTGATTTTTGTTCATTCTAACCTCCCAAAAATCGAAATAAAAAGCGATCAAAAAAGTCACGTGCTCAAAAATGGTACCAATAAAAACGTCAACTCGTCCCGCAAAAAATAAGACCTCACATGACTCTGTGGGCCAAAATATGCAAAAATTATAGCTCTCAAAATGTGATGATGCAAAAACTATTTTTGCAATAAAAAGCGTCTTTTAGCGTGACAGCTGCCAATCATAAAAACCCGCTATAAATAGTAAATCAAACCCCCCTTTATCACCCCCTTAGTAAGGGAAAAATAATAAAATTAAAAAAAAGTATTTATTTCCATTTTCCCATTAGGGTTAGGGTTAGGGTTGCGGCTAAAGTTAGGGTTAGGGTTGGCGCTAAAGTTAGGATTAGGGTTAGGGTTGGGACTAGGGTTAGGGGTGTGTTGGGGTTAGGGTTGGAGTTAGAATTGGGGGGTTTCCGCTGTTTAGGCACATCAGGGGCTCTCCAAATGTGACATGGCGTCTGATCTCAATTCCAGCCAATTCTGCGTTGAAAAAGTCAAACGGTGCTCCTTCACTTCTCAGCTCTGCCATGCGTCCAAACAGTAGTTTATCCCCACATATGGGGTATCAGCGTACTCTGGACCCCAAGAGTTATTGTGCAATTTGTCCTATTTCTTCTGTTACCCTTGGGAAAATAAAAAACTGGGGGCGAAAATATCATTTTTGTACAAAAAAAATTATTTTTTTGTTTTTACGGCTGTACATTATAAACTTCTGTGAAGCACTTGGGGCTTCATAGCGCTCACCACACATCTAGATAAGTTCCTTGTGGGGTCTATTTTCCAAAATGGGGTCACTTGTTGGGGATTTCCACTGTTTAGGCGCATCAGGGGCTCTCCAAATGCGACATGACGCCCCCAGACCATTCCATCAAAGTCTGCAATCCAAAACGTCACTACTTCCCTTCCGAGCCCCAACGTGTACCCATACAGTAGTTTTCTCCCACATATTGGATATCAGCGTACTCAGGACAAATTGGACAACAACTTTTGGGGTCCAATTTCTCCTGTTACCCTTGTAAAAATAAAATATTGGGGCAAAAAAATCATTTTTGCAAAAAAAAAAAAAAGATTTTTTATTTTTACGGCTGTGCGTTATAAACTTCTGTGAAGCACTTCGGGGTTCAAAGTGCTCACCACACATCTAGACAAGTTCCTTGTGGGGTCTATTTTCCAAAATGGGGTCAATTGTGGGGGGTTTCAACTGTTTAGGCGCATCAGGGGCTCTCCAAATGCGACATGACGCCCTCAGACCATTCCATCAAAGTCTGCAATCCAAAACGTCACTACTTCCCTTCCGAGCCCTGACGTGCGCCCATACAGTAGTTTTCTCCCACATATTGGGTATCAGCGTACTCAGGACAAATTGGACAACAACTTTTGGGTCCAATTTCTCCTGTTACCCTTGTGAAAATAAAATATTGGGGGCGAAAAAATCATTTTTGTAAAAAAAAATAGATTTTTTTATTTTTACGGCTGTACGTTATAAACTTCTGTGAAGCACTTCGGGGTTCAAAGTGCTCACCACACATCTAGATAAGTTCCTTGTGGGGTCTATTTGCCAAAATGGGGTCACTTGTGGTGGGTTTCCACTGTATAGGTGCATCAGGGGTTCTCCAAATGTGACATGACGCCCCCAGACCATTCCATCAAAGTCTGCAATCCAAAACGTCACTACTTCCCTTCCGAGCCCTGACGTGCGCCCATACAGTAGTTTTCTCCCACATATTGGGTATCAGCGTACTCAGGACAAATTGGACAACAACTTTTGGGTTCCAATTTCTTCTGTTACCCTTGTGAAAATAAAATATTGGGGGCGAAAAAATCATTTTTGTAAAAAAAAAAAAATGATTTTTTATTTTACGGCTGTACGTTATAAACTTTAGTGAAACACCTGGGGGTTAAAAGTTCTCACCACACATCTAGATAAGTTCCTTGAGGGGTCTAGTTTCCAAAATGGTGTCATTTATGGGGGTTTCCACTGTTTAGGCAGATCAGGAGCTCTCCAAACACGACATGGCGTCCAGCCAATTCTGCGTTGAAAAAGTCAGACGGCGCTCCTTCCCTTCCAAACTCTGCCATGCACCCAAACAGTGGTTTACCCCCACATATGGGGTATCAGCGCACTCAGGACAAATTGCACAATAACTTTTGGAGTCTTGTTACCCTTGGAAAAATAAAAATTGGGGTGAAAAGATCATTTTTGTGGAAAAAATATGATTTTTAAATTTTACGGCTCTACATTATAAACTTGTGTGAAGCACTTGGGGTTCAAATTGCTCACCAAAGATCTAGAAAAGTTCCTTAGGGGGTCTAGTTTCCCAAATGGGGTCATTTGTGGGGGGTTTCCACTGTTTAGGCACATCAGGGGCTCTCCAAATGCAACATGGCATCCAATCTCAATTCCAGCCAATTTTGGTTGGAAAAAGTCAAATGGTGCTCCTTCCATTCCGAGCTCTGCCGTGAGCCCAAACAGTGCTTCCCCCCCACATATGGGGTATCAGCGTACTCAGGACAAATTGGACAACAACTTATGTGGTCCAATTTCTCCTGTTACCCTTGGGAAAATAAAAAATTAGTGACTAAAAGATAATTTTTGTGGGAAAAAAATAGGATTTTTTATTTTCATGCCCGGGCATTATAAACTTGTGTGAAGCACTTGGGGGTTCAAAGTGCTCACCAAAGATCTAGATAAGTTCCTTAGGGGGTCTAGTTTCCAAAATGGGGTCACTTGTGGGGGTTTCCACTATTTAGGCTCATCTGGGGCACTGCAAACGGAACATGACCCCCATCAACGTCTGCATTCCAAAATGTTACTACTTCCTTTCCAAGCCCTGCCGTGCACCCAAACAGTTTCCCCCCCCCCACATATGGGGTATCAGCGTACTCAGGACAAATTGGACAACAACTTTTGGGGTCCAATTTCCTTGGGAAAATTCAAAAATTTGGGACTAAAAAATCATTTTTGTGGAAAATTGTTTTTTTTTTTTTTTTCACACCCAGGCATTATAAGCTTTTGTGAAACACTTGGGGGTTTAAAGTGCTCACAACAGATCTAGATAAGTACCTTAGGGGGTCTAGTTTCCAAAATGGTGTCACTTGTGGGGGTTTCCACTGTTTAGGCGCATCAGGGGCTCTCCAAACACGACATGGCGTCCAATCTCAATTCCAGCCAATTTTAGTTTGAAAAAGTCAAACGGCGCTCCTTCCCTTACGAGCTCTGCCGTGTGCCCAAACAGTGGTTTTCCCCCACATATTGGGTATTGGCGTACTCAGGAGAAATTGCATAACAACCTTATCTGTCCATTTTCTCCTTTTACCCTTGTGAAAATAAAAAAAAAGTTTGTAAAAGATCATTTTTGTGGCTAAAAAGTTAAATATTCATTTTTTCCTTCCACGTTGCTTTAGTTCCTGTGAAGCACCTGAAGGGTTAATAATCTTCTTGAATGTGGTTTTGAGTACCTTGAGGGGTGCAGTTTTTAGAATGGTGTCACTTTTGGGTATTTTCTGCCATATAGACCCCTCAAAGTGACTTCAAATGAGAGGTGGTCCCTAAAAAAAATGGCTTTGTAAATTTTGTTGTAAAAATGAGAAATCGCTGGTCAACTTTTAACCCTTATAACTTCCTAACAAAAAAAAATTTTGGTTCCAAAATTGTGCTGATGTAAAGTAGACATGTGGGAAATGTTATTTCTTAACTATTTTATGTGACATATTTCTCTGTTTTAAGGGAATAAATATTCAAAGTTTGAAAATTGCAAAATTTTAAAAATTTTCGCCATATTTGCGTTTTTTTCAAAAATAAACGCAAGTTATATGGAAGAAATTTTACCACTAACGTGAAGTACAATATGTCACGAGAAAACAATCTCAGAATCGCGAAGATCCGTTGACGCATTCCAGAGTTATAACCTCATAAAGAGACAGTGGTCAGAATTGTAAAAATTGGCCCGGTCATTAACGTGCAAACCACCCTTGGGGGTTAAGGGGTTAAAGCTTGAGAGATGGGTTTCAGGAAGCTCAGCATATATTAAACATTTCTCTTAAGCCCAATGTTGAGGATTTTGGCCGTGACAGTGCCATCTATTTTATCTCGATTTTCTTCACAAAGTGTCATCAGAATAGGCCAGTTTTTGATATACTGCTCAAAACAGTCCACCACAGAGTTCCATCTAACATCTTGTGGGAGCGTTAGCTTGGTTCCACCCATCCTTTTCAGAGCTGCTGCAGCAAAATGATTATTACGGAAGTATTTAGCAATTTCAACAACATTAGCCTTTATTTCTGGAACACTTTCACTTAAGTCTTTGGCTAAGAGGTGCAGCAAATGAGCACTGCAACCATGTTATTAGCTTTGTATTCCCTCCCTGCTCTTCTAAATTTCTTTTCATCTTGGATACGTTTGCAGCATTGTCAGTGACCAAACTGCGTACTAGACATTTGAATTTTTGTTCACATATTGTTATAGCTTTTACTGCCACTTCTTGTAAGTATTCTGCTGTGTGTGCATTTCCTGACGTATCAGTTGTTTGTGCAAGGAAGACTTTACCTTCTTCTGTTGTTATACAAGCACATACAATAGGATCATTGTGGACATTACTCCACCCATAAATACTTAGGTTAACAATTTTACCCTCCAGAGCTGTTGCACATTGCTCCATTTCTCTGTCGTACACTTGATCCAGCAGTTTCCCTGCAACATCAGCTCTGCTGGGTGGACTGTATCCTGGTCTCAGTGACTGAACCATATTAATGAAATGTGGGTTCTCAGTCAGACGGAAAGAAGAGTTTGTTGCATAAATAAACTGGGCAATTTTTTCATCAATCAACTCTTTTTCTAATCTGCTAGTTCTTATCACAAACCTATCTATGGTGGTTCCAGGAGGTAAAGGTTTTTTCTTCCTTTTGGGTGATGGCGATATGTGGCTGTGGGTGTCTGATGATGATGCTGCTGCTAATGAAGCACTATCCTGGATGGATAACTCTGAAACTGTAGAACAGGATGATGGTGATCTTGGAGGTGGATAGTTTCCAGAATCCATGAATTCCCCTAAACAAAAAAAGTCAATGCTGTTATTTTATAGTTTATACAATTTCTGCTTATTGTACACAACACAGCACTGTCTTTAGAAATAGGATTCAATAAAAATGTTTACCAACCTGAAGATCCTGCCTGTTCAGAAGTGTTTCTTTGGTCATCTTCATTACCGCACTTCTCATGATGTTGCCTCATTCGCGCCACCAGGCCTTGCATGTCTTTGTTGCATCGTTTGCTGTATATGTGTAACATTCACAATGCCATGCTCTTCCAGAGGTTTCTGTAGGATTAGTGGGCAGTTTCTCTCCTATATTATCACAGACGCTCGCTTTACTTACGCAGTTCTCAAAACTGAATTTGACTCCGCAGAGGTCCCAGCCTCTTCTTCACGGCAAAAATGTTACAACATGAACAGAGTTGAGAAAAAGACCTTAATCCTATTGTTCTACAAACCTATATGAATACAGAATCAACCCCTTCAGTGCCAAGTCCAAGAAGTTAGACAATATGTTTCTGATTGTTTGGAGTGGAATAGATCTGCACAACACAAGAAGAATGTGAATCTAAGTGTGAGGAGGAGGAAGGGCAAGCAGACAAGAAAATGAAAGTGAAACTTTGAGCACAATACTGCAGCATAGCCACAGACAGACAAGTCTGGATCTGTTTGTGTGTACGATCTGAGGTTTATTACATTCTTTCCTTATAATGGCAGCAGGCCGTAAAAGAGACCCAGTTTGGGAATATTTTAATGAAGCTCCTTCGCCTATCGGTAAGGCAGGCATGCGTGCAAAATGCAAACAATGCAACGAAGAGATGCAAGGCCTGGTGGTGCGAATGAGGCAACATCATGAGAAGTGCGGTGATGAAGATGACCAAAGAAACACTTCTGAACAGGCAGGATCTTCAGGTTGGTAAACATTTTTATTGAATCCTATTTCTAAAGACTGAACTGTCATGTCTGAGAAAAATTATATTTCTTATTATTACTGCATGTTACTGTCATTTGGTACAGTTATGAAGAAAAACAAATATTCCTTTTGGGGCAGTGCTGTGTTGTGTACAATAAGCAGAAATTGTATAAACAATAAAATAACAGCATTGACTTTTTTTGTTTAGGGGAATTCATGGATTCTGGAAACTATCCACCTCCAAGATCACCATCATCCTGTTCTACAGTTTCAGAGTTATCCATCCAGGATAGTGCTTCATTAGCAGCAGCATCATCATCAGACACCCACAGCCACATACCACCATCACCCAAAAGGAAGAAAAAACCTTTACCTCCTGGAACCACCATAGATAGGTTTGTGATAAGAACTAGCAGATTAGAAAAAGAGTTGATTGATGAAAAAATTGCCCAGTTTATTTATGCAACAACTCTTCTTTCCGTCTGACTGAGAACCCACATTTCATTAATATGGTTCAGTCACTGAGACCAGGATACAGTCCACCCAGCAGAGCTGATGTTGCAGGGAAACTGCTGGATCAAGTGTATGACAGAGAAATGGAGCAATGTGCAACAGTTCTGGAGGGTAAAATTGTTAACCTAAGTATTGATGGGTGGAGTAATGTCCACAATGATCCTATTGTATGTGCTTGTATAACAACAGAAGAAGGTAAAGTCTTCCTTGCACAAACAACTGATACGTCAGGAAATGCACACACAGCAGAATACTTACAAGAAGTGGCAGTAAAAGCTATAACAATATGTGAACAAAAATTCAAATGTCTAGTACGCAGTTTGGTCACTGACAATGCTGCAAACGTATCCAAGATGAGAAGAAATTTAGAAGAGCAGGGAGGGAATACAAAGCTAATAACATATGGTTGCAGTGCTCATTTGCTGCACCTCTTAGCCAAAGACTTAAGTGAAAGTGTTCCAGAAATAAAGGCTAATGTTGTTGAAATTGCTAAATACTTCCGTAATAATCATTTTGCTGCAGCAGCTCTGAAAAGGATGGGTGGAACCAAGCTAACGCTCCCACAAGATGTTAGATGGAACTCTGTGGTGGACTGTTTTGAGCAGTATATCAAAAACTGGCCTATTCTGATGACACTTTGTGAAGAAAATCGAGATAAAATAGATGGCACTGTCACGGCCAAAATCCTCAACATTGGGCTTAAGAGAAATGTTGAATATATGCTGAGCTTCCTGAAACCCATCTCTCAAGCTTTAAACAAAATACAGAAAAATAGCTGTTTTATTGCGGATGCTGTTAAAATTTGGAAGGAACTGAGTGAACACTTAAAAACAGAACTACACATGGACAGAATTAAATTACAAGCAGTAAACAAACGAATGGGACAAGCACTGACTCCAGCTCATTTTTTGGCAAATATTGTCAATATCCAATATCAGGGTCAAAACCTAAGTGCTGAGGAAGAGGAGTTAGCTATGACATGGGTATCCAGCAATCATCCATCTTTAATGCCAACTATAATAAACTTCAGAGCTAAGGGGGAACCATTCAAGAAATATATGTTTGCTGAAGATATTTTAAGGAAGGTCACACCAGTAAACTGGTGGAAGTCACTTAAGCGCTTGGATTTAGACACTGTTCAAGTAATGATTTCACTTTTAACAGCAGTAGCTTCTTCTGCAGGCGTTGAAAGAATATTCTCTTCCTTTGGACTCATTCATTCTAAATTGAGAAATCGGTTGGGACCCAATAAAGCAGGAAAGCTTGTTTTTCTTTTCCAGATTATGAATAGGAACAAAGAAGAAGATGATGATGAAGATGACGACGAGTGAGCTACAGAGGACAGCAGGGACAGTAGTATTTAAGTTTTTCATGTGTCGGCTGGGTTGACAGTCTAAGTTTCTTAAAATATATATATATTTTGTTTAGCCAAATTAGTTAACAAACATGGATGTTTGTTTAAGCAAATAACTTATGCTGTAATGTTATTGTTTCAGTTGAATAAATCTATTTAAATTGTTATTAAGGTCAGGATTATTTTTCTCCTTCCTAAGTACAACAGAACAGTGGTGTCCAAATATGAATGATTAACCCATTAAACTGGGGAGAAAAAAGTAATATAAAAAGGATTCTAAAAATCTTCATCTACTTGCATGTTAAAGTAGCAAGAACTAGTTTAGGGAGAAACTTTGATTTAAATCACTGATTTAAATCAAGCCTTACTGACTAGTGATTTAAATCGTGATTTAAATCAGTTTGATTTAAATCAAATCCACCCTGCTTTCATCTGTCTGCCTTTAGGTGTAGTTATCTCTCAGGCTGTGACGAGGCGTTTAGGATCAACGTAGGAACGCTCCACGGCTACCTCTAGTTGTGTCGTTAGTTTAGGAATCTGCAACCCATTAGTTACCAACATCTCAAGTGTTCGGCTGCCCTGCTGTTGTTCCTGTCCTCCTTAGCTACCGAAACATAACAGGGGCCGTAGTAGGGCAACAACCCAGCAGCAGGACCGCGACCTCCGCCTTTGTGCAAGGAGGAACAGGAGGAGCACTGCCAGAGCCCTGCAAAATGACCTCCAACAGGCCACAAATGTGCATGTGTCTGCACTAATGGTTAGAAACCGACTCCATGAGGATGGTCTGAATGCACGACGTCCACCAATGAGGGTTGAGCTTACAGCCCAACACCGTGCAGGGCGCTTACCATTTGCCATGGAACTCCAGGATTGGCAAATTCGCTACTGGCGCCCTGTGCTTTTCACAGATGAAAGCATGTTCACTCTGAGCACATGACAGAGTCTGGAGACGCTGTGGAGAGCGATCTGCTGCCTGCAACATCCTTCAGCAGGACCGGTTTGGCAGTGGGTCAGTAATGGTGTGGGGTGGCATTTCTTTGGAGGGCCACACAGCCCTCCTTGTGCTCGCCAGAGGTAGTCTGAGTGCCATTAGGTACCGAGATGAGATCCTCAGACCCCTTGTGAGACCATATGCTGGTGCGGTTGGCCCTGGGTTCCTCCTAATGCAGGACAATGCCAGACCTCATTTGGCTGGAGTGTGTCAGCATTTCCTGCAAGATGAAGACATTGAAGCTATGGACTGGCCTGCCCGTTCCCCAGACCTGAATCCGATTGAGCAGATTTGGGACATCATGTCTCGCTCCATCCAACGTCACATTGCACTACAGACTGTCCAGAGTTGACGGATGCTTTAGTCCAGGTTTGGGAGGAGATCCCTCAGGAGAACATCCGCAACCTCATCAGGAGCATGCCTAGGTGTTGTAGGGAGGTCATACAGTCACGTGGAGGCTCCACAGAATACTGAGCATCATTTTTACTTGTTTTAAAGGGAATCTGTCACCCCATTTTTGCCCTATAAGCTGCGGCCACCGCCATCAGGGGCTTATCTGCAGCATTCTGGAATGCTGTAGATAAGCCCCTGATGTCACCTAAAAATGAAGAAAAACGAATTAGATTATACTCACCCACAGCCAATGAACTCACTTCACAGCCAATGAACTCACTTCACCTTTCTGATGTCAGTGCGAGCGCCATGGGAAGATTTCCCTCTTCGCTCGTGCCAACGTCACATAGGTAAAGCGAGCTCATTGGCTGTGAACTCGCAGGACCTATCAGACGGCACCGCAAGCAGGAGAACTTTCTCATGCTCACGGTACCCTCAGAGAGGGAATAGCAGTTCACAGGGAGACACTGAGCACAGAGTGCTCAGTGTCTACTGGATGACAGGCTGTATGGACGCATCATGCTTCCATGCAGCTTGCCATCTAGATGTAGCAGAGCTAGACCCGTCGTGAGACAAATGGATTATGGATTAAAAGCATCTCTGCAGAACGGTGAGGAATATTGTTTTTCTTTTTTTACCTCTTTTGCAGATGATAGGGCATTGGTCGTGAACTCGCAGGACCACAAACACTCTTGATGTGTTGGGGCCCTGCCTCGTAGACCACAGATGATGCGGTAGCGACAATTCTAGGTGGGAGATCAGAGTGACAATTCCACTCTGTCGCCCTCAAAAGCCCTATCTGAAAACAAAAAGGGAAATCATTAATAAAAAAAAACCTAAGGTAGAAACCGGCCTGGGCGGTCCAGATCCGTGCCGGCCTCCTGACACTAAACTAAAACAGATTAGCTTCATGGCAATTGGTGGTGTACCATCCTCTACGTGGGGGGGGGGGGGGGCTACATTTTTTTTGCATAGTATAAGCAGCATACACCCATGTTTTTTTGTGTGCCCCAATGAAGCATTAAACCCCCACACACCAACCAGAGGGCCGCACAGCATAACCTCCACCTCACACTAATCAGTGGACCCCACAGTATAAACCCAACAAAGCACTCACAAAGTCCCCTCCCAAGCGTAAATCCCCAGACGCCCCATTCCCCCCAAGGGGTGAATCCCCATCATATAAACCCCCACCCATCCCCAAGCATAAACCCCCCATCGGATGTCCATCCACCCAAGCATTACTCCCATTGGACGCCACCCACCCCGCTTCCCAAGCATAAATCCTCATCGGACATCCACTCCACCCCCCGCATATACCCCCATCGGACATCCACTCCCCTCAGCATAAACCCCCATCGGACAACCACTCCCCCCAGCATAAACCCCCATCGGACGTCCACTCCCTCTCAGCATAAACCCCCATTGGACAACCACTCCCCCCAGCATAAACCCCCATCAGACAACTACTCCCCCAGCATAAACCCCCATCAGACAACCACTCCCCCCCAGCATAAACCCCCATCAGACAACCACTCCCCCAGCATAAACCCCCATCGGACAACCACTCCCCCCAGCATAAACCTCCATCGGAAAACCACTCCCCCCAGCATAAACCCCCATCGGATGTCCACCCCCCCAGCATAAACCCTCATTGGATGTCCAGCCCCCTAGCATAAACCCCCATCGGATGTCCACCCCCCCAGCATAAACCCCCGTTGGACGTCCACTCCCCCCCAGCATAAACCTCCATCGGACGGCCACCCCCAACCATGAGCACCATCGAACGTCCAGCTCCCCCAGCATAAACCCCCATCGGACTTCTATTCCCACAAGCATAAACCCCCATCGGAAGCCCCTTCCCCCAAGCATAAACCCCCACGAGTCGGCACCTCCCCCAAAGCATAAACCTCACCAGATGGCACCTCTACCCCAACTATAAACCCTTATCAGTCGAGAGTCTACCCCAAAAACAATCCCCTCTTTCAAGTCACAACAGATGCAGACAGGCCCTCCCTGAGCACAAGCCCCCACCAGATACCCCCTCACCCAAGCATCAAGTCCCCAAGCCACTCAGACACCAAAACTGTGAATTAACCCCCGCCGGGAGCCTAACTAGACCACACAAGTGTGCATTAACCCCTCGGGTCCCAACCAGACTCCACAAGCGTGCATTAACCCCCCCGGGACCCAACCAGACCCCACAACCGTGCATTAACCCCCCGGGCCCAACAAGACCCTACAAGCGTGCATTAACCCCCCGGGCACAACCAGACCCCACAACCGTGCATTAACGCCCCCCCCCAGGGCACAACAAGACCCCACAACCATGCATTAACCCCACGGGGCACAATCAGACCCCACAAGCGTGCATAACCCCCTGTGTGCTTCCCTGAGACCCTCAAAGCAACGCGATGTGATCGCGCTGTTCCGAGGGCCTCCTCCCTGCAGGCCCCTGGATCCAAGATGGCCGCGGGGTCCTTCCGGGTCCTGCCGGGAGGTGGCTTGTTAGTGCCTGCTAAGAGCAGGCACCGGCCTGCCTCTTGCACTGCCTGTCAGATTGCTGATCTGACAGAGTGCTCTGCAAACTGTCAGATCAGCAATCTGACACTATATAGTGATGTCCCACTCTGGGACAATGTAGAAAAAATAAATATGTGTAAAAATATAAAACAAAAAAAATATTTCCACAATAAACACAGTATTATGTAAATAAAAAAAACAATAAAAGTGCACATATTTAGTATCGACGCGTCCGTAACGACCCCCCTATAAAACTGTTCCACTAGTTAACCCCTTTAGTGAACCGCTTAAAAAAAAACAAAAAACAATGCTTTATCATCATACTGCCGAACAAAAAGTGGAATAACACGTTATCAAATAGATGGATATAAATAAACATGGTACCGCTGAAAACGTCATTTTGTCCCGCAAAAAACGAGCCGACATACAGCATCATCAGCGAAAAAATAAAAAAGTTATAGCTAGCAGAATAAAGCGATGCAAAAATAATTATTTTTATATAAAATAGTTTTTATTGTATAAAAGCGCCAAAACATAAAAAAGGTACAAATGAGGTATCGCTGTAATCGTACTGACCCGAAGAATAAAACTGCCTTATCAATTTTACCACAATCGGAACGGTAGAAACGCCCCCCCCTAAAAGAAATTCATGAATTGCTGGTTTTTGTTCTTTCTGCCTCCCAAAAAAAGATGCAGTTTTACTGCATCTAATGATAATCTATAGTAAATTTGCGGTGTATACAGACATGCTGCGTTCTTGAAAGATGCGCCACATGTCCGTTTACATGGGTCTGCCGCCTACGTCTTTTAACGCATAGTAGACATGGGATTTCTTGAAATCCCCTCCACTATGCTGTAACATCTGGACGCTGTGTGTTTGAGCGATGTGGCTGTCCGCAGCGTCAAACATGCAGCGTTTCCTGACCGTGTAAACATACCCTTAAACACACGGACACGGATATCTCCGGTAATGTTTTTTCCATTACCGATAATATCAGGACGTGTGAAAGAGCCCTTACACAGTCCCAGGGTTTCTTTCCACATTCAAGTTTTCTGATGCATTCTAGAAGCCGCACCTAAGAATGTATCAGACATCTGGGAGAGAGACATCTCATTATTTGTATTCACGCCCAGATTTTATAAAATTGCATAAAAAAATTTGACCATGGGAACACAGCCCTAAATGGTACTTCACACATAGCGAGATCGTTAGCAAGATCGCTGAAACGTCACTGGTTTTGTAACGCAACAGCGATCTCGCTACATGTGACACATAGCGGTGACCGGCACCCCGCTGCGATATCGCTGATCGTGCTGGAATGTCCTAGGCCATTTTTTGGTGTCCCGCTGGCCAGCATGCATCGCTGTGTTTGACGCCATAAAAACGATGAGCGACCTCGTTGGCGACTCAGAACTCAGCGACGCAGGCGTGATTTTGTTTTGTCTTTGTCAGAATCGCTGCTGTGACGAGGTCCCAATGACCGCCGAGGTCATTATACGGATCGCCGTATCATTGCTGCGTCGTTGAGTAGATCTGCCTGTTTGATAACTTACTAGCGACCAAGTAGCAACGTACCAGCGATCCTTACCAGGTCGTATCGTTGTTGGGGTCGCTGGAGCGTCGCTATGTGTAACGGGGCCTTTAGTCTACATTCCCAGATCAGTGTTCTCATCCTAGCGATAAGGACCTCCTCCGGTGTCATCCTCATTGCTTCTGTTTTTATTTCTTTTACCCCTCTGTTTTCACTGGAGCAGACGGACTGTGAACTTTTTTGTCTCCATTGACTCCCAATGATCAATCAGTAATAAACAGAAGAAAGTTGGATGGGAAACTGTGGTACAGATTCTGTCTCCAGTGCCATCTGTTTTACACAGATCCACATTGACTTTAGCTTCCAAGTCTGATCTGCAAAATACACTGTGTTCCAAATTATTATACAAATAATATTTTCTCAGATTTTCCCAAATTACCTATATGAATTGCAGTCATTGTAATTTTCCAGTCAAATAACTATTAGAGTACAATTGAAAGGTTTTTGTACAAACTGCCTATGTTAACAGTATATTTTTAAAAAAATAAAACACTCCAAGTGCACTTAAAATGCATGTTCCAAATTATTATGCACAGCAGAGTTTTTAACCTTTTCATTTTAATAAAGAACAAAAAAATGGTCATTTTTGAAATTATAAGCATTAGCAGGTTCTTACAAACTGAAATCAAACAGTTTTCAACTCAAAACTTTATTCTAGGTGATGTTACATTTGCACATAGGACCCCTTGTTCGAAAGGAGCTTCTGAACTCTCCCCTCCATTGAATTTGTCAGGTTTTGGATGGTTTCTGCTTCAATTGTTTTGCATGAGGACAGAATACCCTCCCAGAGCTGTTGCTTAGATGTGAACTGCCTCCCGCCATCATAGACACTCCTTTTGATGATGCTCCAGAGGTTTTCAATGGGGTTGAGGTCAGGGAGCATGGGGGCCACACCATAAGTTTGTCCCCTTTTATGCCCATAGCAGCCAGAGATGCAGATGTGTTATGTGCAGCATGAGACGGTGCATTATCATGCATGAAAATGATCTTGCTGCGGAATGCACGGTTCTTCTTCTTGAACCATGGCAGGAAGTGCTGTTTGAGAAACTCAACATACACCATGGAGTTCATCTTTACCAGTTCAGGGACCCTAAAGGGGCAGACAGTCTCTCTCCCCATGATTCCAGCCCAAAACATTACTCCACCTCCTCCTTGTTGGCGCCGTAGCCATGTTTGCATGGGGTGTCCATCAACCAGCCATCCTCTACTCCATCTATCTGGACCATCGAGCGTTGCACGGCACTCATCAGTGAACAAAACAGTTTTGAAGTCAGTCTTCATGTATTGTTTGGCCCACTGGAGCCGTTTCTGCTTGTGTGCAGTGGATAGAGGAGGTTGACAGGATGGCTTACGCACAGCTGCAAACCTCTGAAGGACCCTGCATCTTGATGTTCGGGGGACGTTGGAGGCACCAGCAGCTTCAAAAACTTGTCTGCTGCTATGACAAGGCTTTTTTGCCGCTGCTCTTTTAACCTGACGTAATTGCCTATAGGAAAGAGTCCTCAATTTTCCCTTATCAGCACGACACAGTGTGTACTGTGAATCAGCTACATACTTCTTGATTGTGCGATGATCACGATGAAGTGTCTTGGCAATGTCGATTGTAGTCATGCCTTGACCTAAACAATCCACAATTTGTTGCTTCTCAGCAGCAGACGCATCCTTCTTTCCCATTTTGGCAGAAAATGTAGGCTGCTTAATAATGTGGGACAGCCCTCTTAAGTAGTCTTGCCTTTCATTGGACTCACCTGCCAAACTAATTAGCACAGGTGTCTGCAATTGCTTACAGTGATATAAAGAGCCCTGACACACATCACCATCAATGAGTTTAACTGACAAACAAAAAAATTCTTACCATATCACTCCTAAACAATTTTTGCATAATAATTTGGAACACAGTGTAGATGAGAATAGGACGTGTTCTGAGTCTTGCTGACTGGAGACACAGATCCATTTTGAAACTGATGTTTGTTTGGCTTGGTGACACTGGCAGCAGTGAGGACACAATGTGATCCCATCCACTTGTATTGCACTGGGGTGTAACAGTGACACCTGGGGAAATTTGCCTGCCATGTAGCCTTACTTGCCACATGGGGGTGTGTAGATGAATAACTGGAAGAAGGAACCCAACACTGCAATGATATTTCAGTTAAAGCTGGTTTCCAGGCCAGCCACGAATTTCTCACTGTCGGGAATCCGCTCAGTTTGCCTGCTGGAGTGGTGATCACATGACCTGACACTTGCAGTTGGCATACTTGTGGTCACATGCTGACTTGCTTCTCTCGAAGATCCATTGGAAAGCAGCCAAGAGCAGTCACGTGATGCCCTCCATGCAGGCAAACAGAGCAGAATCCTGACAGTGTGCATAGTGTACACTGTTAGGGCTTGCTCACACATCGGTATTTTGCATCAGTGTTTGTATGCCAAAACCAGGAGAGGAACTTATAATTGAAAGACTGACACCTGTTCTGTGTTCTGGAGTCATTTCTTCTTTTGGCATACATGTACTGAAGAAATACTTATTACAAATACTGGTAAGTGAATAAAGCCAAGGGCTAAGGTCACACAAGTTTATAAAACATCGTCAGGCTTTCACCCCGAATATTTGGACGATTTGTTTCCCACTTGTCATCCGTGTGCAGTCATCCGTATACAATCTTTTTACAGCAGCAGCTATTAATCATTCATAGGACAATTTACAGTTTCCATGTTACAGAATTGCAATGTATCGGTAAAAATAAGATGCCGTAAATATGGAATCTGTTTTTTTGTTGAGAATTTATAGATTAGAATGGGCAATTCTCATCCAACACAGGGAAGAAATGAGTGCATATTGTGTCTGTCTGCACTGTCCCATTGAATAACATTGGTCCATTTCCTGTCCGTTTTTTCAGACAGCATTTGGACTGAAAATAGTCATGTGAACCCAGGCTTAGGATTTAGCAAGCTGCAGTCAGGTGGCCCCAGCACTGACCTGACTGACCTGGCTGACCTGGCCCTAATGATGACTCTGCTGTCAGTCAGTGCAGCGGGCCCTATCACAGCCATCTTTCTCTGTGTACAAAGCAGTGACAAACTGTGCTGGCGCCACTACTATGACTGGAAGCCGGGCACTGCCGGGAGGAATAAAGATAATTTCCTTCTGGCAGCAGGGCTCTCAGTCAGAACGCTATTGGCCTGAAGATTAACCCAGAGCTGCAGGTTAATAGCGTTATTTTACACAACCGTTTCCCTTTAAATGAAGAAAACTTTAAGGCCGGCGTCACACTCATCGTAGAAAAATACGGACCGTATTGTACAGCCGTATTACGCATAAATGTTGCCAGCACATTTATCCGTATTTCATCCGTTGTCAAGGTGTGGCTGCGTATTTTGCGCATGTAAGCATCCGTATGGCATCCGTACGGCGAGAATTTCTCGCCGGCTTGCAAAACCGACATGTAATGGATCCCAATGACAGTTTTTACATCACAAAAGAAAGAATAGATATATACACATAGAATACATATATATATATATATATATATATATATACATGTCATTGTGACATATATATATGTATATATTTATAGTTCACACACTTCTACATAGTATAATAACCGCTAATTCAGTTGCTGGCTTTTGTGAAATTACAGAACCCGACATGAAATGACACATGGTTTACATACAGTTAACCATGTCATTTCATGTAGTTTGATATATGGTTTTAACTAACAATTACATGAGTGTATGTGTTCAAAATTTCATACATGTAGGTGTTAATTAAATGTGTAAATTCGTTGTTAGAAAATGCGTGGGCTCCCTCTGTATTTTCTCCACCAGACAGGCAAAGCCAGCGAGTGGGGGCAGATAATAATAGCCTAGGGAGGGTGCATTTATTTTGTGCCCCCCTGACTACTAACATCTGCCCCCAGCCACCCCAGAAAAGGCAAATCTATAATTAGATGCTCCCTTTCTGGCACTTAGCCAGTCTATTCCCATTGCCCTGTAGCGGTGGCTAATGGGTTAATAATGGGTTAAAGCCACCTTGCTATTGGAAGGTGACTTTAAGCCAGGTTAATAATTGAGAGTTGTCAATTATACAACTATCAATTATTAATCCTATTGTATGAAATGTACAAAAAACACACACACACATTAATTAAAAATCATTTTAATGAAATATTTTTTTACCATATTTTATTTGACTACTATTTCTTCGATTCCCTTGCTCCCCTGTAATAAAAATAACATAATAAAGCAACATTCTCACCTCTCTGGCGCTCTGTCAGGTACCCCGAAGTAATCCTTTTGAAAGGGTTAATGTTTACTGCGGGGACCGGAGCTAATGCTGACAGCCTCGCAGTAAGCCCCCGAATGAATGAGCTCCTCTCCCAACTGACAGGAGAGGAAGTGATTAGTATGGGAAGCTTAATTGATTGCTTACCATGCTAATCAGTTCAGGTCAGCCGGCGACTCCCTGTGACGTCACTGATGCTGTGCGGTGTCCCCGGCTGACCTGAAGTGAACTGATTACCGTGGGAAGCAATCAATTAAGTTTCCCAGCTAATCAGCTCATCTGCCAGCTCATTCCTTCGGGGGTTTACAGCTGAGCTGCCTGCATTAGCTGTGCTGCTAGCTGTAAACCTGTTAACCCTTTCCGATTAGTTACAGCGAGGGACTTGACTGTGCGCCGGATAGATAAGAAAAAGCTTGCTCTATTATTTTATTTTTATTACAGGAGAACAAGGGAATCGAAGGATTACCTGTACAATAAAAGATGGTCAAAAACTGTGTGTTTATTTCATTAAAATAATTTGTAATTAATGTGTGTGTGTATTTTTTAACCATGTCATACAATAGGATTAATAATTGAGAGTTGTCTAATTGACAGTATGATGTAAAATACCGACCAAATACTGATAGTGTGAACGTGGACTTAAAGGGACTCTGTCAGCACAGGATGTCTATTCAAACTAAGTCCTGCCACTCAGTGCTTCATAGTGTGGCCAATCATTTAAAAAAGGCAATCGGTCAGCAGGTTTTTGCTGTGTAACAGCATGAGGTAGGGTTTAGGCTAAGTCCACACGTTGCGGAATTGCCGCGGAAATTTCCGCGGCAATCCCGCACTTCTCCCGCAGGAAATACGCACGTTTTTTGTATGCTGATTCCCGCCATAATAATAGCGTTTTGCAAGCGTAATTAGCTTGCAGAATGCTAGCGTTTTCCTAGCGATCTGTAGCATCGCTTGGAAAACTGATTGACAGGTTGGTCACACGAGTCACACATAGTGTTTGACACGTGTGACCAACTTTTTACTATTGATGCCGCCTATGCCGCATCAATAGTAAAAAGATCTAATGTAAAAATAATAAAAAAAATAATAAATAATGATATTCTCACCTTCCGGCGTCCCCCGCAGCCTTCCCGCCTCTCAGCGACGCTCCCGGCAACTCGCGGTCCCAAGGATGCATTGCGACAAATCACACCGATGACGTAGCATCTCGTGAGACCGCTATGCCATCTGGGTGATTCTCGCAAAGGACTCTTGGGACCGGAAGTTGCCGGGAGCGTCGCTGAAGGCGGGAAAGCTGCGGGGGCCGCCGGAAGGTGAGAAATATCATTATTTTTTATTTTAATTATTGTTTTACCAGGGATATGGTACCCAGGGCCTGGAGGAGAGTCTCCTCTGCTCCAGACCCTGGGTACCATCCGCACATGAACCGCTTACATTGCGCATAGTGGGCATAGCCACATGCGGAAAGTAAGCGGTTCAATGCATTCCTATGGCGGCGGAATCACCGCGGTTACGCTAAATTAATGAACATGTTGCTAGATTTTCCGCGAAGCGTTTTTTTCGCAACACCGCAACATGTGTACAAAACATGCGCAATCAATTAACAAGTATAGAATGCTTAATGCTTGCGTTTTTTTCGCGGTTTAACCGTGGAAAAACCGCGAAAAAACCGCAATTATTCCTGATCGTGTGCACTTAGCCTAAAAATGCAGAATTTAGCGATGTGTCACATTTCAGTCTGTGTGCTCTTGGCTATTTAAACTGGTGATTAACATTAGGCCGGGGTCACACTTGCGTGTGTGATGCAAGAAACTCGCGTGAGTCTCTCACATCAAGACCCAGCACTCAGACTGGAGTATGCAGCTGCATAGAAATACATGTAGCCGCACGCTCCGGTCCGAGTGCCGACGGCAGTGACGGTTGTTGATGCGAGAGACTCGTGCGACTCTCTTGCATCACACATGCAAATGTGACCCCGGCCTTACTGTGACTATCAGGCACATGGGCAATTGTCTGACTCTGCCTCCTCCTGCGATAAGCAGCTCACTGTCTATAGACTTGGAACCTTTATTTATTCCAGACAAATAGCGCCCTTTCCTTTTCTAGCCTTGCAATGTGCCCAAACAAAAGTTTTTGACCACATATGGGATATTATCGCGTTTGGTAGAAATTGCTTAACAAACTTTGGGGTCCGTTTTCACCTAATATCCATTGTGAAAATTACAAATTTGTAACTAAAACAACATTTTCATGAAAAAAATGAATATTTTCCATATAACGACCTAATGTTATCAAATTCTTTGTAGTACATGTGGGTTCAAAATGCTCACTATACCCCTGGATAAAATCCTTGAGGGGTGTAGTTTCCATAATGGGGTCAATTGTTGGGGATTTCCACTGTTTAGGCACATCAGGGGCTTTCCAAACGCAACATGACTTCTGCTCTTGAGCTCTTGATTCCAGCCATTTTTGCATTCAAAAAGTCAAACATGCTCCTTCCCTTTTAACCCATTGTGTGTACAAACAATAGTTTTACCTCACATATGGGGTATCTGCATAAAATCCTTGAGGGGTGTATTTTTTCCTGTTACCCCTGTTAAAATAAAAAAAAAATTGGGGTCTAAAAGTACATTTTTTTGTGAACAATTTGATATTTTTATTTTCACGGTTCTAGGTTATAAACTTCTGTGAAGCACCTGGGGGTTCAAGGTGCTCACCACACATCTAGATACATTCCCTGAGGGGTCTAGTTTCCAAAATGGGGTCACTTGAAGGGGTTTCTACTGTTTAGGCACATCAGGGGCTCTCCAAATGCAACATGGCGTCTACCCTCAATTCCAGCCATTTTTGCACCATTTGTGCTCCTTCTCTTCTGAGCCCTGCCGTGCACTCAAGCAATAGCTTTCCACCACGTTTGGTGGTATCTGCGTACTCTGGAGAAATTGCACAACAAATTTTGAGGTCCATTTTTTACTGTTACCCTTGTGAAAATAAAAAATATGGGGCTAAAGTAAAATTTTGTGAATAAAGTAAAACGATTTTTTCCTTCCACGTTGCTTTAATTCCTGGGAAGCAGTTGAAGGCTTAATAAACTTATTGAATGTAGTTTTGAGCAACGGCGCTCCTTCCCTTCCGAGCCCGGCCGTGCACCCAAACAGTGGTTTTCCCCCACATATGTGGTATTGGCGTACTCAGGAAAAATTGCACAACAACTTTATCTGTCCATTTTCTCCTTTTACCCTTGTGAAAATAAAAAAAAGTTTGTGAAAGATCATTTTTGCGACTAAAAAGTTAAATATTCATTTTTTCCTTCCACGTTGCTTCAGCTCCTGTGAAGCACCTGAAGGGTTAATAAACTTCTTGAATGTGGTTTTGAGTACCTTGAGGGGTGCAGTTTTTAGAATGGTGTCACTTTTGAGATATTTTCTGTCATGTAGACCCCTCAAAGTGACTTCAAATGTGATGTGGTTCTTAAAAGAAATGGTTTTGTAAATTTTGTTGGAAAAATGAGAAGTCGCTGATCAACTTTTAACCCTTCTAACGTTCTAACAAAAAATATATTTAAAAAATGATTAAAATATAAAGTAGAGTTGTGGGAAATGTTATTTAATAACTATTTTGTGTAACATAACTCTATGGTTTAAGGGCATAAAAATTAAAAGTTTGAAAATTGCAAAATTTTCACCAAATTTCTGATATTTTCTACCTGTGCAATATTAAGGAATTCCTAAAAACATTACCTGTTGGGAGCCGTGAGGACTGGAGTTTGGGAAACACTGGCCTACAGTACATCATGTTGCGCTCAGATAAATTTCCTTTATAGTGAACCTGTCAGCAGGATTTTGCACAGTAACTACACACAGTGTCAGGTCGGCACTGCTATACTGATTAAAATGATACCTGGGTTGATGAAATCCGTCTTGTGGTTGTTTAATGTTTATTTTCAGTTTTTAGTTGATGATTTGCTCGTGCCCCGGGGCGGCCTGTGGGGGTCTTCATGTTGTGATCTGCTAGATATTCATCTGTATGGGCTTATGACAGGTCACTGATCCATCAGTGATCTGCCTCCTATTTCACATACTGGATAGAATATTGTTGATATTACCGTTGATAATATTCTTGATATGTAATATTGTTGGTAATACCTATAATATTGTGGCTATTGTGAGGCTTAGAAAAAAAAAATTACTTTCAGAAAAATGACTGCAGCGTCTGCGCAGCAGCATCGATCTCGAACGAAGACGGATTTCATCAACCCAGGTATCATTATAAAAGCCGGCGTCACACTGCCGAGTTTGATGCGAGTTAGTCGCACGACTTTCTTTCATCAACACCCGGCACGGCCGCCCGCTCTCGGACCCGAGTGTGCGGCTGCATGTATTTCTATGCCGCCGCGCACTCGGGTCCGAGAGCGGGCGGCCGTGCCGGGTGTTGATGCGAGAAAGTCGTGCGACTAACTCGCATCAAACTCGGCAGTGTGACGCCGACCTAATCAGCATAACGGCACCGACCGGACACTCTGTAGGTTTCTGTGCACAATCCTGCTGACCTCACATATCAGATTATAGCATCACCAACCGGAAAAAATGCAGTAGCTGTCAGCTGTACACTATAGCTGACACCCGGCTGCATCAGCAACGATTTTTGTTGGCAGCGACCATGGATTTTTAACCCCTTAGATGCTCCTGTCAATAGTGACTATAACATCTAGATGGTTAACAGTGTGGGGCTCCCTCTTCAACCCTATTGGCACCCTGAGATCATGATTGTGTTGTCCTGATGTTTGCCATGGCAATTCACTGCCAAAGATCATCCTTAGAGTTTGTCGGCCTGTTCAGAAGTTAGCAACATTTCGGCTGTAAAAATAACATTTTTCTTTCCTGTTATGCAACTTTGCATTAATTCCTGAAAAGCACATGAAGAGTTGATAATCTACCTGACAGCAGTTTTGTATATATTGAGGGGCGCTGTTTTTAAAGTGGTATCACTTTTGAAGTTTTTCTAATATATGGGACCCCAAAAGTCATTTGAAAACTGAATATGTCCCTAAAAAATACGTTTTGTAAATTCCCTCAAAAAGATGAAAAATTGCTGCTACAATTTGAAACCTTCTAACATCCCAACAAAAGAAAAATGTATTTTACAAATGGTGCTGATGTAAAGCAGACTGAGGGGAATGTTATTTATTAACTATTTTTATGTGATATGACTGTCTGGATTAAAGGGATAATCATTCAAAGTTTGAAAATTGCTAATTGTTAGAATTTGTCAAATTTTTGATATTTTTTTAAATAACTTAGAGAATATCAACATAAATTTACTATTAACTTAAACTACAATGTGTCACAAAAAATAGTCTCAAAATCACTGAGATGTGTTGAAAAATATTTAGACTTGAGAGTCCTCAGTGGTTGATACCTTTTAATGGCTAACTGAAAAGATGATAACAAA
Source organism: Oophaga sylvatica (assembly GCA_033576555.1). Taxonomy (NCBI): domain Eukaryota; kingdom Metazoa; phylum Chordata; class Amphibia; order Anura; family Dendrobatidae; genus Oophaga; species Oophaga sylvatica. Next base: position 52,317 of record JARQOD010002029.1, read on the forward strand.
TTGCAAGCTTTCGAGACTACTCAGGTCTCTTCATCAGGCAAAGACTAAAACAAAAACTGAAGAATCACATATTTATACACAACACAGCACAGAAATAATGCAATTGGTAAGACAAGTGACGTGAAGCAGAACTGTCATTATGGGAGAGGGATGAACATAAATATTGGAACAGTTCATAGATAAGGAGTGTGAAAGTTTTATTGCCCTTTGATTGGGATCTGGTATTGTGTTTTGATGCCCCCAGCAGGTCAGAGAAGCAGATTCCTTAATTGATGTAAAAAGACATAAATCCGAGGGATATATTCATTCCAGCACTGAGAGTGTCAAAGGTCATCATGAGCTTATATTCCCAAACCTTTCTATCTCTCTCAGATTTAAAGTTAGCTTTTAATACAAGTAATTTCATGTCCATCATGCTATGACCGGGGATACAGAAGTGTTTGGCCACAGGTAGATCCATTCTTTTTTCTCTTATTATGTGGTGATGGGAATTCATCCTTGTTCTCAGTTTTTGCCCAGTCTCCCCCACATACAGAACCCAGATGGACATTTAGTACATATAATTAGGTACACCACATTAGATGTGATGCAGCTGAAAGTACCTGGGATCTTGTAGTCCTGATGGGAGTTGGGGATCTTTATCTTGTCCGTGGTCATTATAAATGGGCAGGTTTTACATTTTTTCTGGTTGCAAGGAAAGGTTCCTGCAGCTTTTGGGGAGGACAGGGAGCTTCTGACAATGATGCTTCTTAGATTTGGGGGCTGCCTAAAACACAGTAGTGGGGGGTCTGGAAATATGTTTTGTAATCGGGCATCTTTTTGTAGTAAAGATTGTAGTTTCCGTGCAGCTCCTCTTAGCACCTCCAGATTTGGATTGCAGGTGACTACAAGGGGCACCCGGTTATTTTCTTCTTTAGTTTTGTAATGTAGCAGGTGATTCCTTGATATTCTGGTGGCTCTTGTAATTTGGTTTTCAATTGTTCTTGGATGGTAGCCCTGGTTCAAAAAGGTCTTTCTGAGGCGACCAAGGTGTTCATCTCTATCCATGAGGTTGGAACATATACGATTGTATCTGATGGCTTAGCTGTAGACTATAGAGTTTTTTTTATGTGTTTTGGATGGAAACTGTCCCATTTAAGGTATGTTGGACGGTCGATTGGCTTCTGATACAGGGATGTCTCTATTTCATTGTTCTTTAGCTTAATGGTGGTGTCTAAAAAGTTAATTTCAGTGCTGGAGTAGTTGAGTGTTAAGTTGATGGTGGGATGAAATTGGTTGAACTGTTCATGGAACGTCTTTAGCTGTAGCTCAGACTTCGTCCAGATGATTAAAATGTCATCAATGTAGCGGTAGTAGGCCAGAGGCCTGATGGGACATGAGAACAAAAAGTCGCTTTCAAGCTTGGCCATGAAAAGATTTGCATACTGTGGAGCTATTTTACTTCCCATAGCTGTGCCAGTCTCCTGAAGATAGATCTTGTCAAATTCAAAGTAATTGTGGGTGAGGATGAATTTTGTGAGTATCACCACAGAATCAGCATTCACGCCCAGATTTTATAAAATTGCATAAAAAAATTTGACCATGGGAACACAGCCCTAAATGGTACTTCACACATAGCGAGATCGTTAGCAAGATCGCTGAAACGTCACTGGTTTTGTAACGCAACAGCGATCTCGCTACATGTGACACATAGCGGTGACCGGCACCCCGCTGCGATATCGCTGATCGTGCTGGAATGTCCTAGGCCATTTTTTGGTGTCCCGCTGGCCAGCATGCATCGCTGTGTTTGACGCCATAAAAACGATGAGCGACCTCGTTGGCGACTCAGAACTCAGCGACGCAGGCGTGATTTTGTTTTGTCTTTGTCAGAATCGCTGCTGTGACGAGGTCCCAATGACCGCCGAGGTCATTATACGGATCGCCGTATCATTGCTGCGTCGTTGAGTAGATCTGCCTGTTTGATAACTTACTAGCGACCAAGTAGCAACGTACCAGCGATCCTTACCAGGTCGTATCGTTGTTGGGGTCGCTGGAGCGTCGCTATGTGTAACGGGGCCTTTAGTCTACATTCCCAGATCAGTGTTCTCATCCTAGCGATAAGGACCTCCTCCGGTGTCATCCTCATTGCTTCTGTTTTTATTTCTTTTACCCCTCTGTTTTCACTGGAGCAGACGGACTGTGAACTTTTTTGTCTCCATTGACTCCCAATGATCAATCAGTAATAAACAGAAGAAAGTTGGATGGGAAACTGTGGTACAGATTCTGTCTCCAGTGCCATCTGTTTTACACAGATCCACATTGACTTTAGCTTCCAAGTCTGATCTGCAAAATACACTGTGTTCCAAATTATTATACAAATAATATTTTCTCAGATTTTCCCAAATTACCTATATGAATTGCAGTCATTGTAATTTTCCAGTCAAATAACTATTAGAGTACAATTGAAAGGTTTTTGTACAAACTGCCTATGTTAACAGTATATTTTAAAAAAAATAAAACACTCCAAGTGCACTTAAAATGCATGTTCCAAATTATTATGCACAGCAGAGTTTTTAACCTTTTCATTTTAATAAAGAACAAAAAAATGGTCATTTTTGAAATTATAAGCATTAGCAGGTTCTTACAAACTGAAATCAAACAGTTTTCAACTCAAAACTTTATTCTAGGTGATGTTACATTTGCACATAGGACCCCTTGTTCGAAAGGAGCTTCTGAACTCTCCCCTCCATTGAATTTGTCAGGTTTTGGATGGTTTCTGCTTCAATTGTTTTGCATGAGGACAGAATACCCTCCCAGAGCTGTTGCTTAGATGTGAACTGCCTCCCGCCATCATAGACACTCCTTTTGATGATGCTCCAGAGGTTTTCAATGGGGTTGAGGTCAGGGGAGCATGGGGGCCACACCATAAGTTTGTCCCCTTTTATGCCCATAGCAGCCAGAGATGCAGATGTGTTATGTGCAGCATGAGACGGTGCATTATCATGCATGAAAATGATCTTGCTGCGGAATGCACGGTTCTTCTTCTTGAACCATGGCAGGAAGTGCTGTTTGAGAAACTCAACATACACCATGGAGTTCATCTTTACCAGTTCAGGGACCCTAAAGGGGCAGACAGTCTCTCTCCCCATGATTCCAGCCCAAAACATTACTCCACCTCCTCCTTGTTGGCGCCGTAGCCATGTTTGCATGGGGTGTCCATCAACCAGCCATCCTCTACTCCATCTATCTGGACCATCGAGCGTTGCACGGCACTCATCAGTGAACAAAACAGTTTTGAAGTCAGTCTTCATGTATTGTTTGGCCCACTGGAGCCGTTTCTGCTTGTGTGCAGTGGATAGAGGAGGTTGACAGGATGGCTTACGCACAGCTGCAAACCTCTGAAGGACCCTGCATCTTGATGTTCGGGGGACGTTGGAGGCACCAGCAGCTTCAAAAACTTGTCTGCTGCTATGACAAGGCTTTTTTGCCGCTGCTCTTTTAACCTGACGTAATTGCCTATAGGAAAGAGTCCTCAATTTTCCCTTATCAGCACGCACACGTGTGTACTGTGAATCAGCTACATACTTCTTGATTGTGCGATGATCACGATGAAGTGTCTTGGCAATGTCGATTGTAGTCATGCCTTGACCTAAACAATCCACAATTTGTTGCTTCTCAGCAGCAGACGCATCCTTCTTTCCCATTTTGGCAGAAAATGTAGGCTGCTTAATAATGTGGGACAGCCCTCTTAAGTAGTCTTGCCTTTCATTGGACTCACCTGCCAAACTAATTAGCACAGGTGTCTGCAATTGCTTACAGTGATATAAAGAGCCCTGACACACATCACCATCAATGAGTTTAACTGACAAACAAAAAAATTCTTACCATATCACTCCTAAACAATTTTTGCATAATAATTTGGAACACAGTGTAGATGAGAATAGGACGTGTTCTGAGTCTTGCTGACTGGAGACACAGATCCATTTTGAAACTGATGTTTGTTTGGCTTGGTGACACTGGCAGCAGTGAGGACACAATGTGATCCCATCCACTTGTATTGCACTGGGGTGTAACAGTGACACCTGGGGAAATTTGCCTGCCATGTAGCCTTACTTGCCACATGGGGGTGTGTAGATGAATAACTGGAAGAAGGAACCCAACACTGCAATGATATTTCAGTTAAAGCTGGTTTCCAGGCCAGCCACGAATTTCTCACTGTCGGGAATCCGCTCAGTTTGCCTGCTGGAGTGGTGATCACATGACCTGACACTTGCAGTTGGCATACTTGTGGTCACATGCTGACTTGCTTCTCTCGAAGATCCATTGGAAAGCAGCCAAGAGCAGTCACGTGATGCCCTCCATGCAGGCAAACAGAGCAGAATCCTGACAGTGTGCATAGTGTACACTGTTAGGGCTTGCTCACACATCGGTATTTTGCATCAGTGTTTGTATGCCAAAACCAGGAGAGGAACTTATAATTGAAAGACTGACACCTGTTCTGTGTTCTGGAGTCATTTCTTCTTTTGGCATACATGTACTGAAGAAATACTTATTACAAATACTGGTAAGTGAATAAAGCCAAGGGCTAAGGTCACACAAGTTTATAAAACATCGTCAGGCTTTCACCCCGAATATTTGGACGATTTGTTTCCCACTTGTCATCCGTGTGCAGTCATCCGTATACAATCTTTTTACAGCAGCAGCTATTAATCATTCATAGGACAATTTACAGTTTCCATGTTACAGAATTGCAATGTATCGGTAAAAATAAGATGCCGTAAATATGGAATCTGTTTTTTTGTTGAGAATTTATAGATTAGAATGGGCAATTCTCATCCAACACAGGGAAGAAATGAGTGCATATTGTGTCTGTCTGCACTGTCCCATTGAATAACATTGGTCCATTTCCTGTCCGTTTTTTCAGACAGCATTTGGACTGAAAATAGTCATGTGAACCCAGGCTTAGGATTTAGCAAGCTGCAGTCAGGTGGCCCCAGCACTGACCTGACTGACCTGGCTGACCTGGCCCTAATGATGACTCTGCTGTCAGTCAGTGCAGCGGGCCCTATCACAGCCATCTTTCTCTGTGTACAAAGCAGTGACAAACTGTGCTGGCGCCACTACTATGACTGGAAGCCGGGCACTGCCGGGAGGAATAAAGATAATTTCCTTCTGGCAGCAGGGCTCTCAGTCAGAACGCTATTGGCCTGAAGATTAACCCCAGAGCTGCAGGTTAATAGCGTTATTTTACACAACCGTTTCCCTTTAAATGAAGAAAACTTTAAGGCCGGCGTCACACTCATCGTAGAAAAATACGGACCGTATTGTACAGCCGTATTACGCATAAATGTTGCCAGCACATTTATCCGTATTTCATCCGTTGTCAAGGTGTGGCTGCGTATTTTGCGCATGTAAGCATCCGTATGGCATCCGTACGGCGAGAATTTCTCGCCGGCTTGCAAAACCGACATGTAATGGATCCCAATGACAGTTTTTACATCACAAAAGAAAGAATAGATATATACACATAGAATACATATATATATATATATATATATATATATATATATATATATACATGTCATTGTGACATATATATATGTATATATTTATAGTTCACACACTTCTACATAGTATAATAGCCGCTAATTCAGTTGCTGGCTTTTGTGAAATTACAGAACCCGACATGAAATGACACATGGTTTACATACAGTTAACCATGTCATTTCATGTAGTTTGATATATGGTTTTAACTAACAATTACATGAGTGTATGTGTTCAAAATTTCATACATGTAGGTGTTAATTAAATGTGTAAATTCGTTGTTAGAAAATGCGTGGGCTCCCTCTGTATTTTCTCCACTAGACAGGCAAAGCCAGCGAGTGGGGCAGATAATAATAGCCTAGGGAGGGTGCATTTATTTTGTGCCCCCCTGACTACTAACATCTGCCCCCAGCCACCCCAGAAAAGGCAAATCTATAATTAGATGCTCCCTTTCTGGCACTTAGCCAGTCTATTCCCATTGCCCTGTAGCGGTGGCTAATGGGTTAATAATGGGTTAAAGCCACCTTGCTATTGGAAGGTGACTTTAAGCCAGGTTAATAATTGAGAGTTGTCAATTATACAACTATCAATTATTAATCCTATTGTATGAAATGTACAAAAAACACACACACACATTAATTAAAAATCATTTTAATGAAATATTTTTTTACCATATTTTATTTGACTACTATTTCTTCGATTCCCTTGCTCCCCTGTAATAAAAATAACATAATAAAGCAACATTCTTACCTCTCTGGCGCTCTGTCAGGTACCCCGAAGTAATCCTTTTGAAAGGGTTAATGTTTACTGCGGGGACCGGAGCTAATGCTGACAGCCTCGCAGTAAGCCCCCGAATGAATGAGCTCCTCTCCCAACTGACAGGAGAGGAAGTGATTAGTATGGGAAGCTTAATTGATTGCTTACCATGCTAATCAGTTCAGGTCAGCCGGCGACTCCCTGTGACGTCACTGATGCTGTGCGGTGTCCCCGGCTGACCTGAAGTGAACTGATTACCGTGGGAAGCAATCAATTAAGTTTCCCAGCTAATCAGCTCATCTGCCAGCTCATTCCTTCGGGGGTTTACAGCTGAGCTGCCTGCATTAGCTGTGCTGCTAGCTGTAAACCTGTTAACCCTTTCCGATTAGTTACAGCGAGGGACTTGACTGTGCGCCGGATAGATAAGAAAAAGCTTGCTCTATTATTTTATTTTTATTACAGAGAACAAGGGAATCGAAGGATTACCTGTACAATAAAAGATGGTCAAAAACTGTGTGTTTATTTCATTAAAATAATTTGTAATTAATGTGTGTGTGTATTTTTTAACCATGTCATACAATAGGATTAATAATTGAGAGTTGTCTAATTGACAGTATGATGTAAAATACCGACCAAATACTGATAGTGTGAACGTGGACTTAAAGGGACTCTGTCAGCACAGGATGTCTATTCAAACTAAGTCCTGCCACTCAGTGCTTCATAGTGTGGCCAATCATTTAAAAAAGGCAATCGGTCAGCAGGTTTTTGCTGTGTAACAGCATGAGGTAGGGTTTAGGCTAAGTCCACACGTTGCGGAATTGCCGCGGAAATTTCCGCGGCAATCCCGCACTTCTCCCGCAGGAAATACGCACGTTTTTTGTATGCTGATTCCCGCCATAATAATAGCGTTTTGCAAGCGTAATTAGCTTGCAGAATGCTAGCGTTTTCCTAGCGATCTGTAGCATCGCTTGGAAAACTGATTGACAGGTTGGTCACACGAGTCACACATAGTGTTTGACACGTGTGACCAACTTTTTACTATTGATGCCGCCTATGCCGCATCAATAGTAAAAAGATCTAATGTAAAAATAATAAAAAAAATAATAAATAATGATATTCTCACCTTCCGGCGTCCCCCGCAGCCTTCCCGCCTCTCAGCGACGCTCCCGGCAACTCGCGGTCCCAAGGATGCATTGCGACAAATCACACCGATGACGTAGCATCTCGTGAGACCGCTATGCCATCTGGGTGATTCTCGCAAAGGACTCTTGGGACCGGAAGTTGCCGGGAGCGTCGCTGAAGGCGGGAAAGCTGCGGGGGCCGCCGGAAGGTGAGAAATATCATTATTTTTTATTTTAATTATTGTTTTACCAGGGATATGGTACCCAGGGCCTGGAGGAGAGTCTCCTCTGCTCCAGACCCTGGGTACCATCCGCACATGAACCGCTTACATTGCGCATAGTGGGCATAGCCACATGCGGAAAGTAAGCGGTTCAATGCATTCCTATGGCGGCGGAATCACCGCGGTTACGCTAAATTAATGAACATGTTGCTAGATTTTCCGCGAAGCGTTTTTTTCGCAACACCGCAACATGTGTACAAAACATGCGCAATCAATTAACAAGTATAGAATGCTTAATGCTTGCGTTTTTTTCGCGGTTTAACCGTGGAAAAACCGCGAAAAAACCGCAATTATTCCTGATCGTGTGCACTTAGCCTAAAAATGCAGAATTTAGCGATGTGTCACATTTCAGTCTGTGTGCTCTTGGCTATTTAAACTGGTGATTAACATTAGGCCGGGGTCACACTTGCGTGTGTGATGCAAGAAACTCGCGTGAGTCTCTCACATCAAGACCCAGCACTCAGACTGGAGTATGCAGCTGCATAGAAATACATGTAGCCGCACGCTCCGGTCCGAGTGCCGACGGCAGTGACGGTTGTTGATGCGAGAGACTCGTGCGACTCTCTTGCATCACACATGCAAATGTGACCCCGGCCTTACTGTGACTATCAGGCACATGGGCAATTGTCTGACTCTGCCTCCTCCTGCGATAAGCAGCTCACTGTCTATAGACTTGGAACCTTTATTTATTCCAGACAAATAGCGCCCTTTCCTTTTCTAGCCTTGCAATGTGCCCAAACAAAAGTTTTTGACCACATATGGGATATTATCGCGTTTGGTAGAAATTGCTTAACAAACTTTGGGTCCGTTTTCACCTAATATCCATTGTGAAAATTACAAATTTGTAACTAAAACAACATTTTCATGAAAAAAATGAATATTTTCCATATAACGACCTAATGTTATCAAATTCTTTGTAGTACATGTGGGTTCAAAATGCTCACTATACCCCTGGATAAAATCCTTGAGGGGTGTAGTTTCCATAATGGGGTCAATTGTTGGGGATTTCCACTGTTTAGGCACATCAGGGGCTTTCCAAACGCAACATGACTTCTGCTCTTGAGCTCTTGATTCCAGCCATTTTTGCATTCAAAAAGTCAAACATGCTCCTTCCCTTTTAACCCATTGTGTGTACAAACAATAGTTTTACCTCACATATGGGGTATCTGCATAAAATCCTTGAGGGGTGTATTTTTTCCTGTTACCCCTGTTAAAATAAAAAAAAAATTGGGGTCTAAAAGTACATTTTTTTGTGAACAATTTGATATTTTTATTTTCACGGTTCTAGGTTATAAACTTCTGTGAAGCACCTGGGGGTTCAAGGTGCTCACCACACATCTAGATACATTCCCTGAGGGGTCTAGTTTCCAAAATGGGGTCACTTGAAGGGGTTTCTACTGTTTAGGCACATCAGGGGCTCTCCAAATGCAACATGGCGTCTACCCTCAATTCCAGCCATTTTTGCACCATTTGTGCTCCTTCTCTTCTGAGCCCTGCCGTGCACTCAAGCAATAGCTTTCCACCACGTTTGGTGGTATCTGCGTACTCTGGAGAAATTGCACAACAAATTTTGAGGTCCATTTTTTACTGTTACCCTTGTGAAAATAAAAAATATGGGGCTAAAGTAAAATTTTGTGAATAAAGTAAAACGATTTTTTCCTTCCACGTTGCTTTAATTCCTGGGAAGCAGTTGAAGGCTTAATAAACTTATTGAATGTAGTTTTGAGCAACGGCGCTCCTTCCCTTCCGAGCCCGGCCGTGCACCCAAACAGTGGTTTTCCCCCACATATGTGGTATTGGCGTACTCAGGAGAAATTGCACAACAACTTTATCTGTCCATTTTCTCCTTTTACCCTTGTGAAAATAAAAAAAAGTTTGTGAAAGATCATTTTTGCGACTAAAAAGTTAAATATTCATTTTTTCCTTCCACGTTGCTTCAGCTCCTGTGAAGCACCTGAAGGGTTAATAAACTTCTTGAATGTGGTTTTGAGTACCTTGAGGGGTGCAGTTTTTAGAATGGTGTCACTTTTGAGATATTTTCTGTCATGTAGACCCCTCAAAGTGACTTCAAATGTGATGTGGTTCTTAAAAGAAATGGTTTTGTAAATTTTGTTGGAAAAATGAGAAGTCGCTGATCAACTTTTAACCCTTCTAACGTTCTAACAAAAAATATATTTAAAAAATGATTAAAATATAAAGTAGAGTTGTGGGAAATGTTATTTAATAACTATTTTGTGTAACATAACTCTATGGTTTAAGGGCATAAAAATTAAAAGTTTGAAAATTGCAAAATTTTCACCAAATTTCTGATATTTTCTACCTGTGCAATATTAAGGAATTCCTAAAAACATTACCTGTTGGGAGCCGTGAGGACTGGAGTTTGGGAAACACTGGCCTACAGTACATCATGTTGCGCTCAGATAAATTTCCTTTATAGTGAACCTGTCAGCAGGATTTTGCACAGTAACTACACACAGTGTCAGGTCGGCACTGCTATACTGATTAAAATGATACCTGGGTTGATGAAATCCGTCTTGTGGTTGTTTAATGTTTATTTTCAGTTTTTAGTTGATGATTTGCTCGTGCCCCGGGGCGGCCTGTGGGGTCTTCATGTTGTGATCTGCTAGATATTCATCTGTATGGGCTTATGACAGGTCACTGATCCATCAGTGATCTGCCTCCTATTTCACATACTGGATAGAATATTGTTGATATTACCGTTGATAATATTCTTGATATGTAATATTGTTGGTAATACCTATAATATTGTGGCTATTGTGAGGCTTAGAAAAAAAAAATTACTTTCAGAAAAATGACTGCAGCGTCTGCGCAGCAGCATCGATCTCGAACGAAGACGGATTTCATCAACCCAGGTATCATTATAAAAGCCGGCGTCACACTGCCGAGTTTGATGCGAGTTAGTCGCACGACTTTCTTTCATCAACACCCGGCACGGCCGCCCGCTCTCGGACCCGAGTGTGCGGCTGCATGTATTTCTATGCCGCCGCGCACTCGGGTCCGAGAGCGGGCGGCCGTGCCGGGTGTTGATGCGAGAAAGTCGTGCGACTAACTCGCATCAAACTCGGCAGTGTGACGCCGACCTAATCAGCATAACGGCACCGACCGGACACTCTGTAGGTTTCTGTGCACAATCCTGCTGACCTCACATATCAGATTATAGCATCACCAACCGGAAAAAATGCAGTAGCTGTCAGCTGTACACTATAGCTGACACCCGGCTGCATCAGCAACGATTTTTGTTGGCAGCGACCATGGATTTTTAACCCTTAGATGCTCCTGTCAATAGTGACTATAACATCTAGATGGTTAACAGTGTGGGGGCTCCCTCTTCAACCCTATTGGCACCCTGAGATCATGATTGTGTTGTCCTGATGTTTGCCATGGCAATTCACTGCCAAAGATCATCCTTAGAGTTTGTCGGCCTGTTCAGAAGTTAGCAACATTTCGGCTGTAAAAATAACATTTTTCTTTCCTGTTATGCAACTTTGCATTAATTCCTGAAAAGCACATGAAGAGTTGATAATCTACCTGACAGCAGTTTTGTATATATTGAGGGGCGCTGTTTTTAAAGTGGTATCACTTTTGAAGTTTTTCTAATATATGGGACCCCAAAAGTCATTTGAAAACTGAATATGTCCCTAAAAAATACGTTTTGTAAATTCCCTCAAAAAGATGAAAAATTGCTGCTACAATTTGAAACCTTCTAACATCCCAACAAAAAAAAATGTATTTTACAAATGGTGCTGATGTAAAGCAGACTGAGGGGAATGTTATTTATTAACTATTTTTATGTGATATGACTGTCTGGATTAAAGGGATAATCATTCAAAGTTTGAAAATTGCTAATTGTTAGAATTTGTCAAATTTTTGATATTTTTTTAAATAACTTAGAGAATATCAACATAAATTTACTATTAACTTAAACTACAATGTGTCACAAAAAATAGTCTCAAAATCACTGAGATGTGTTGAAAAATATTTAGACTTGAGAGTCCTCAGTGGTTGATACCTTTTAATGGCTAACTGAAAAGATGATAACAAATTGCAAGCTTTCGAGACTACTCAGGTCTCTTCATCAGGCAAAGACTAAAACAAAAACTGAAGAATCACATATTTATACACAACACAGCACAGAAATAATGCAATTGGTAAGACAAGTGACGTGAAGCAGAACTGTCATTATGGGAGAGGGATGAACATAAATATTGGAACAGTTCATAGATAAGGAGCGTGAAAGTTTTATTGCCCTTTGATTGGGATCTGGTATTGTGTTTTGATGCCCCCAGCAGGTCAGAGAAGCAGATTCCTTAATTGATGTAAAAAGACATAAATCCGAGGGATATATTCATTCCAGCACTGAGAGTGTCAAAGGTCATCATGAGCTTATATTCCCAAACCTTTCTATCTCTCTCAGATTTAAAGTTAGCTTTTAATACAAGTAATTTCATGTCCATCATGCTATGACCGGGGATACAGAAGTGTTTGGCCACAGGTAGATCCATTCTTTTTTCTCTTATTATGTGGTGATGGGAATTCATCCTTGTTCTCAGTTTTTGCCCGGTCTCCCCCACATACAGAACCCCAGATGGACATTTAGTACATATAATTAGGTACACCACATTAGATGTGATGCAGCTGAAAGTACCTGGGATCTTGTAGTCCTGATGGGAGTTGGGGATCTTTATCTTGTCCGTGGTCATTATAAATGGGCAGGTTTTACATTTTTTCTGGTTGCAAGGAAAGGTTCCTGCAGCTTTTGGGGAGGACAGGGAGCTTCTGACAATGATGCTTCTTAGATTTGGGGGCTGCCTAAAACACAGTACTGGGGGGTCTGGAAATATGTTTTGTAATCGGGCATCTTTTTGTAGTAAAGATTGTAGTTTCCGTGCAGCTCCTCTTAGCACCTCCAGATTTGGATTGCAGGTGACTACAAGGGGCACCCGGTTATTTTCTTCTTTAGTTTTGTAATGTAGCAGGTGATTCCTTGATATTCTGGTGGCTCTTGTAATTTGGTTTTCAATTGTTCTTGGATGGTAGCCCTGGTTCAAAAAGGTCTTTCTGAGGCGACCAAGGTGTTCATCTCTATCCATGAGGTTGGAACATATACGATTGTATCTGATGGCTTGGCTGTAGACAATAGAGTTTTTTTATGTGTTTTGGATGGAAACTGTCCCATTTAAGGTATGTTGGACGGTCGATTGGCTTCTGATACAGGGATGTCTCTATTTCATTGTTCTTTAGCTTAATGGTGGTGTCTAAAAAGTTAATTTCAGTGCTGGAGTAGTTGAGTGTTAAGTTGATGGTGGGATGAAATTGGTTGAACTGTTCATGGAACGTCTTTAGCTGTAGCTCAGACTTCGTCCAGATGATTAAAATGTCATCAATGTAGCGGTAGTAGGCCAGAGGCCTGATGGACATGAGAACAAAAAGTCGCTTTCAAGCTTGGCCATGAAAAGATTTGCATACTGTGGAGCTATTTTACTTCCCATAGCTGTGCCAGTCTCCTGAAGATAGATCTTGTCAAATTCAAAGCAATTGTGGGGAAGGATGAATTTTGTGAGTATCACCACAGAATCAGCATCATTCCTGGTGTTTTCCATGAAGAGTTTGCAGCCATTTAATCCATCCTGGTGTGGGATATTAGAGTACAAAGATTCCACATCCATGGTGGCCAGGATGGTTCCTTCTGGTAGAGGACCTATTGTTGATAGTTTATTCAGTAGGTCAGTTGTGTCCTGAATGTAGCTGGGTGTATCCTTTACCAGGGGTTTAAGAATACCCTCTACCCATCCAGACACCTGCTCAGTAAGGGTGTCCACACATGAAATAATCGGCCTCCCTGGATTCCCAGCTTTGTGGATTTTGGGAAGCATGTAGAATGTCCCTATTATTGGACATTCCAGAGTTGTTACAACATAAAGTGACAGTCGTCCATTTTTAAAAATTTGGCCTGGTCACTAAGGGGTTAAATACACTTTCCCACCTGCTTGTTTTCTCTCTATCTCCACCCATCCTCTTTGATTGACAGCGATTGCTTCATAGAGCCAGAGAAGGGTGGAGATAGATGGGAAATCAGCAGGTAGAAAGGTGTATATAAATGATTGGCCCCACCATGAAGCACCAAGCTCCTGTACTTGGTTTTAGCAGTCATTCTGTGCTGATTTTATGCCAACTTTTGGGTTATTTCCCACAGTGAATGCATCCGTAGGGTCCGGTTGACTTGATGTAGTAGCTAGGCTTTTTTTCACTCAGGGAAAATGTTACGATTGCTGTTTTGGCTCTAAAGCTTATTATGCTGCCTAAGGCAAAGTGGCTATTCCCTGGGCACTTTAACCCCTTAATGTCCACTGACGTGCAGAGTCCGTCATGGCAAGGTGCCAGTTCCGGCACCAGGACGGACTCTGCACGTCATGGCTTTGATCTACCACTGCGTGTAAACACGCAGTGGTAGATCAGTGCCGACAGCTGTCACAGACAGCTGACAGGCACGGCAAGCGGTGCGGGGACCTTTGCCGTCGGTCCCCGCACCTACAGCGCTGTGATTGGTCAGTCAATCTGACTGACCAAACACAGCAGAGATCGCACAGGAGAAGCTGAAATTTCAGCTTCCCCAGCGCGATCAGTGCAGGAGCCGGCGCTGCAGTGGCCAGGCTTCCTGCACTGACAGCCAGGAGCGGAGCCCCCACCGCCCCTGGCTGTTAACCCCCTGACTGCTGCGATCGAGCGCGATCGCAGAGCTCAGGGGGGGAAGCAGAGGGTCGGGAGCTCCCTCTGCCTCAGATCAGCACCCTGCAATGTATTTGCAGGGGCCGATCTCTGCCTTGATGACCCGGGGGTTGTCATGACAACCTCCGGGTCATCTAGCTACGGAAAGCTGCTGTGATCATGTCACAGCAGCTTCCACTATAGTTGCAATGCATTGCAATGCCAGAGCATTGCAATGCATTGTAACTGCAATAAAAAGTAAAAAAAGTGAAAGTCCCATAAAGGGACAAGTTAAAAAAAATCATTTTTAAAAAAAAATCGTAAAAAAAATATTAAAAAATAATTAAAAAAAATCCCCTAAAAAATACACATTTTTATGTAATAAAAAAAATAAAAAACAAAAAACATACACATGTTTGGTATCGCCACGTCCGTAAAAATCCCATCTATAAAAACGTAACCCTAGTTAACCCCTTCAGTGAAAGCTGTAAAAAAAAAACACAAAAAAGTAGTAAATTATACTTTTTCCAAGCGGTATCATTATACCGCTTGGAAAAAGTGCAATAACACGCGATCAAAAAGTCAGATATAAATAATTATGGTACCGCTGAAAACGTCATCTTGTCCCGCAAAAAACAAGCCGCTATACAGCATCATCAGCGAAAAAATAAAAAAGTTATAGCTCGCGGAATAAACTGATGCAAAAATAATTATTTTTTCTATAAAATTTTTTATTGTGTAAAAACCGCCAAAACATAAAAAAAAATATATAAATGAGGAATCGCCATAACCGTAGTGACCCGAAGAATAAAGCTGCTTTATCAATTTTACCACACACGGAACGGAGGAAAAAAAAAAACAATTCCTGAATTGCTGGTTTTTGTTCATTCTGATTCCACAAAAATCGGAATAGGAAACGATCAAAAAACGTTATGTGCCTGAATATGGTACCAATAAAAACGTCAGCTCGTCCCGCAAAAAATAAGCCCATAGATAGCTCTGTCGGCCGAAATATGGAAAAATTATAGCTCTCAAAATACGGCGATGCAAAAATTTCTTACAAAAAATTATTCCAAAAAAAAGCGTCTTTTAGTGTGTGACAGAAGCTAAACATGAAAAAAGAGTATAAATCTGGTATCGCTGTAATCGCACCGATCTGAGGAATAAAGTCGCCTAATCACTAATACCGCACGAGGAACGGCGCAAAAAAGAAAACCAATTCTTCACCTTTTGTGGATTTGTTCATTCTGCCTCCCAAAGATCGCAGTAAGGCGATCACAGTGGTTCCCCCCCACATATGGGGTATCAGCGTACTCAGGACAAAATGCACAATAGCTTTTGGGGTCCTATTTCTCCTGTTACCCTTAGAAAAATAAAAATTTGGGGCAAAAAGATTATTTTTGTGGAAAAAAATATGATATTTTTATTTTCACGGCTCTACGTTATAAACTTCTGTGAAGCACTTGGGGGTTCAAAGTGCTCACCACACATCTAGATAAGTTCCTTGGGGGGGGTCTAGTTTCCAAAATGGAGTCACTTGTGGGGGGTTTCTACTGTTTAGGCACATCAGGGGCTTTCCAAACGTGACATGACACCCGCAGACCATTCATCAAAGTCTGCATTTAAAAACGGTGCTCCTTCCCTTCCGAGCTCTGCCATGCGTCAAAATAGTGGTTCCCCCCCCACATATGGGATGTCAGTGTACTCAGGACAAATTGCACAACAGCTTTTGGGGTCCTATTTGTCCTGTTACCCTTATAAAAATAAAAATTTGGGGGCAAAAAGATTATTTTTGTGGAAAAAAATATGATATTTTTATTTTCACGGCTCTATGTTATAAACTTCTGTGAAGCACTTGGGGGTTCAAAGTGCTCACCACACATCTAGATAAGTTCCTTGGGGGGTCTAGTTTCCAAAATGGAGTCACTTGTGGGGGGTTTCTACTGTTTAGGCACATCAGGGGCTTTCCAAACGTGACATGACACCCGCAGACCATTCCATCAAAATCTGCATTTGAAAAAGGCGCTCCTTCCCTTTCCAGCTCTGCCATGCGTCAAAATAGTGGTTCCCCCCCACATATGGGATATCAGCGTACTCAGTACAAATTGCACAATAGCTTTTGGGGTCCTATTTCTCCTGTTACCCTTATAAAAATAAAAATTTGGGGGCAAAAAGATTATTTTTGTGGAAAAAAATATGATATTTTTATTTTCACGGCTCTACGTTATAAACTTCTGTGAAGCACTTGGGGGTTCAAAGTGCTCACCACACATCTAGATAAGTTCCTTGGGGGGTCTAGTTTCCAAAATGGAGTCACTTGTGGGGGGTTTCTACTGTTTAGGCACATCAGGGGCTTTCCAAACGTGACATGACACCCGCAGACCATTCCATCAAAATCTGCATTTGAAAAAGGCGCTCCTTCCCTTTCCAGCTCTGCCATGCGTCAAAATAGTGGTTTACCCCCACATATGGGGTATCAGCGTACTCAGGACAAATTGCACAATAACTTTTGGGGTCCTGTTACCCTTTGGAAAATAACAATTGGGGGTGGAAAGATCATTTTTGTGGAAAAGATATGATTTTTTAATTTTACTGCTCTACGTTATAACCTTCTGTGAAGCCCTTGGGGGTTCAAAGCTTTCACCACACATCTAGATAAGTTCCTTGGGGGTCTAGTTTCCAAAATGGGGTCACTTGTGGGGGGTTTCCACTGTTTAGGCACACAGGGACTCTCCAAATGCGACATGGCGTCCAATCTCAATTCCAGCCAAAAAGTCAAATGGCGCTGCTTCCCTTCCAAGCTCTGCCATGCGCCCAAATAGTGGTTTACCCCCACATATGGGGTATAAGCGTACTCAGGACAAATTGCACAATAACTTTTGGGGTCCTGTTACCCTTTGGAAAATAACAATTGGGGGTGGAAAGATCATTTTTGTGGAAAAGATATGATTTTCTAATTTTACTGCTCTACGTTATAACCTTATGTGAAGCCCTTGGGGGTTCAAAGCTCTCACCACACATCTAGATAAGTTCCTTGGGGGGTCTAGTTTCCAAAATGGGGTCACTTGTGGGGGGTCTTTAACCTACAAAATGGCTTGGTCTTTAAGGGGTTAAACCCAATTTTGCCCCTCACAACTATGCCCCTATATGGTAAGTGTCATAATATTATTCTTTTGGAATCCATTATGTTTACCTATAATAGAGGAGTGTATTAGAATACGGTTTTCAATGCAGAATAATCCTGAAAAACACGCGGACATTTTTGTTTAAACGTAATGTAAACTGAGTCTAAGGTGCCCCGTACACCACACAGCTGTTGGCCGGGGGTAATGCAGCTGAAGGTTAAACTCATCTATCTCACCCGACTTCCATACACATTGCACTCCCTCTGACGAGTGCCCCTGTATTCTCTACAAGAGAACCTCGGACTCCTCTGTCGGCTTATCTCGCCGAGAACACATTGCTCTTTTATAAGCCAAGGTTTCACTGATGAAATGTCCCAGGGCCATTGAGTATAGTTAGTTCTGGTTTCCTGTGGACCAGGACAGAAATGGCAGAACTGTTCCTGTACTTTCCTAATAGAATTTTCACACAGATTTCTGCAGGTACCACAAACAATAAACACCCATAAACTGCTTTCTATTGATCTCAATTAAAAAACAGGAAGCTGGTGGCCAGATGGTGATTAGCTCCAATGGATGGGGTAAGTTCATGTGTGGATCCACGGAAGGTCAAAGTGCTCGCAAAAAGATAACCTGCCTGAATTATTTGTCATATCCATCAGTCACAGGCGTAAAACTACTGGAAACAGAAAACTGACATGTGCCAATACAGCCAAAAAGGTTGTGAATGATGCCATCTCATATGTTCCACTCAATGTATAACCAGATGTTTCACCACGTTTACAATTGTATGGCCGACTCTTGACAGCATTGAAATAAAATATGCTGTACATTATAATTAAATACATACAGTTGTATTTGGGCTCGCAGTCATTACACCACCTCATTTGCTGATCCCTTTTTTACACGACCTGGTCGATGTATGTGAGCCACCAGGAGACGCTCACCGGCATACTCGGGCTCTGGCGCTTACCGGCATATCGGGCTCTGGCGCTTACCCGCATCCTTAGGCTCTGGCGCTCACCCGCATCCTCAGGCTTTGGCGTTCATCCGCGTCCTCAGGCTCTGACGTTTGCCCGGATCCTCAGGCTCTGGCGCTCATCCACATCCTCATGCTCTGGCCCTCACCCGCATTCTCAAGCTCTGGCGCTTTATGTCAAATTAAGAAAATGCCCCTCTGAGATCTATTATTAGGAACAGGCTAGCAAAAGCTGAAAATGAGTGTCCTAGAAAATGCATGTCTCTGACACTGAGAACAGGATTTTCTTAAAAACATCCCATTTACCATACAGTTGTCAACTAGAGCTCAGTGTCTATAATAATCATGTAATGATGGGTTTTCACTACCCAATATTAGAGAATCTTTTGCTCATAATCCAGCAAGACTCTAATATTGTTCTCCTGAATGTCTTGGCTGATCAGACTGATACATAAAATGAGAACAATGGGGATAGGGGAAAATATGTGTAAGTGGGTTAAGAACTGGCTCATGGATAGAAAACAAAGGGTGGTTATTAATGGAGCACACTCGGACTGGGTCACGGTTAGCAGTGGGGTACCACAGGGACAGTATTGGGGCCGCTTCTCTAACATATTTATTAATGACCTTGTAGGGGGCATACCGAGTAGTTTTTCAATATTTGCAGATGACACTAAACTCTGCAGGGTAATAAATATAGAGGAGGACAATTTTATATTACAGGAGGATTTATGTAAACTAGAAGCTTGGGCTAATAAATGGCAAATGAGCTTTAATGGGGATAAATGTAAGGTCATGCACTTGGGTAGAACAAACAAGATGTATAATTATGTGCTTAATTGTAAAACACTGGGCAAAACTGTCACTGGAAAAGACCTGGGTTATGGGTGGACGACAAACTCACATTTAGTGGCCAATGTCAGGCAGCTGCTGCAAAGGCAAATAAAATAATGGGATGCATTAAAAGAGGCATATATGCTCATGAGGAGAACAAAAATATTTGGACTTGAGAGTCCTCAGTGGTTGATAACTTTTAATGGCTAACTGAAAAGATGGTAACAAATTGCAAGCTTTCGAGACTACGCAGGTCTCTTCATCAGGCAAAGACTAAAACAAAAACATGAGGAGAACATAATTTTACCTCTATACAAGTCACTGGTGCGACCACACTTAGAATACTGTGTGCAGTTCTGGTCTCCGGTGTATAAGAAAGACATAGCTGAACTGGAGCGGGTGCAGAGAAGAGCGACCAAGGTTATTAGAGAACTAGGGGGTCTGCAATACCAAGACAGGTTATTACACTTGGGGTTATTTAGTTTGGAGAAACGAAGGCTTAGGGGTGATCTTATTACAATGTCTAAATATATGAGGGGACAGTACAGAGACCTTTCTAATGATCTTTTTACTCTTAGACCTGTGACGGGGACAAGGGGGCATCCTCTACGTCTGGAGGAAAGAAGGTTTAGCCATAATCACAGACGCAGATTCTTTACTGTAAGAGCAGTGAGACTATGGAACTTTCTGCCGTATAATGTTGTAATGAGTGATTCCTTACTAAAATTTAAGAAGGGACTGGATGCCTTTCTTGAAAAGTAAAATATTACAGGCTATATTCACTAGTTTCCTAGATACTGCGTTGATCCAGGGTGCTAGTCTGATTGCCGTATGTGGAGTCGGGAAGGAATTTTTTTCACCAGTGTGAAGCTTACTGTTTGCCACTTGGGTTTTTTTTGCCTTCCTCTGGATCAGCATGTTAGGGCAGGTTAAGATAGGATATGGGTTGAACTAGATGGACTTAGTCTTCCTTCAACCTTAATAACTATGTAACTATGACTCTCTGTTGGGCTAGATTCACACATAATAATAATAATAATAATAATCTTTATTTATATAGCGCCATCATATTCCGCAGCGCTTTACAGTTTAACAGTTTCAAAACACAAGTCATAAGTAACAACGTTAACAATACAGTAATTAAAGCAAAATAAGAAGGCCCTGCTCGTGAGAGCTTACAATCTACAATCTACACATCCGTGTGAGTAACCATTTGAGAGACATGATTTTTTTTCCCCATCCCATTTTTTTAATTGAAGCAGGCAGACTAGCTGAACTTTTTATATCCTGTTGTGAATGGACTTGAAATGAGTTCTGAGCAGAGGCTCCCTCTGGTGGTTACAAGCGGTACTGGACTGTCCAGTGAAGATTGTGAGGAGTGGGAATCAGGTGTTACTGACTGGTCTTATATAAGGGAGTCGCCTTCCCTTCAGGGTTGCCGGTGATCAATTGTTCTGGTCTCAATCCTTGAGTCCTGTTTCCTTTGTAGCCTGCTGTGTCGTGTCTGCGTCTCCTGCTAACAGATAAGACATTTTCTTCTTTTTGTTTTTGTGCTTGATTTTTGCATTTTGTCCTGCACTTCTGTGGGGGCCTTCAGGGTCCCCTCCGGGGGCTTTTGCCCTCTCAGTTTA
Organism: Oophaga sylvatica; assembly: GCA_033576555.1. NCBI lineage: Eukaryota > Metazoa > Chordata > Amphibia > Anura > Dendrobatidae > Oophaga > Oophaga sylvatica. The sequence goes on from JARQOD010002029.1 coordinate 73,290, forward strand.
ATACAGCCACTGATGTTTGTACTTTTGCTTTTTCCAGTTTTTTCAGTGGCTGCTGTTTTGATTTTGTTACACCAGAGAACTAATTTAGGTGGTAGAGGTCGTGTGATCTCAGGTGATTTTGAAATTAGTAGAGTTGGTGCTTTTCAGGGTTTTTTGGGATTGCAGTAAGTGACCTTCCTATCCTTTTCTATTTAGGTAGTTTGGGCCCCAACGTTTGCTCATACTATTTTCTGTCTGTGTCAGTATTTCTTCTTGTCTAACCGCCATTACATGTTTGGGGGCTTTCTTTGTTCTTTGGGGATCTGCTCCGGGGCAGATAGCTTTCCTCTTTCTATCTTTAGGTGTAGTTAGTTTCTCAGGCTGTGACGAGGCGTCTAGGACCAACGTAGGAACGCTCCACGGCTGCCTCTAGCTGTTGTGGTTAGTCAGGGTACTGCAATCTCATAGAGTCCAACTGCTCTGGTGTATTGCATTTTTTACCTGCACTCCTCAGCTACCGAAACATAACAGTATCACCGGCCCAAAAAATTGAAAATTGTATGGTACTCACAGAAGGGAAAAAATATTGTGAAAGAAAAAAAGGTTGTCAGAGATATTTTTCTGTTTGTTGCATTTTTTTTTTTTCCCTCTGTATCTCTGGGTGCTGGGGAGGATTTTTTTTTTCTCTCAATGGAGTTTGCACAGTTGTCTGGCCGTGTGGATCAGCTTGCCACTGAGGTTCGGAGTATTGCTACCTATCTTGCTAGGTTGCCTGTTGTGGAACCTAGGATTCCCATGCCAGATTTGTTTTTGGGGGATCGAGCCAAGTTTCTGAATTTCAAAAATAATTGTAAATTGTTTTTTGCCTTAAAATCTAAGTCCTCAGGGAACGCAGCGCAGCAGGTTCAAATTGTCATCTCTCTCCTGCGCGGCGATCCTCAGGATTGGGCTTTTTCCCTGACACCTGGGGATCCTGTTTTGAGTGATGTTGATGCATTTTTTCAGGCCTTGGGGTTATTGTACGATGAGCCTAATGTCACTGATCAAGCTGAAAAAGCCTTGTTGGCATTAAATCAGGGGCTTGATGACGCTGAGTTATACTGTCAGAGATTCCGTAGGTGGGCAGTCCTGACCAAATGGAATGACGACGCTTTGGCAGCCCTTTTTCGGAAGGGTCTGTCAGATAATGTAAAGGATGTTATGGTGGGATTCCCTGTCCCCTCTGGTCTCAATGATTCTATGTCATTAGCGATTCAAATTGACAGACGTTTGCGTGAGCGGAGAAGTATGCGTGGAATAGTGTTGCCTTGTGAACCTGCTTCTGAATCCATGCAGTGTGATAGAGTGGTTTCTGGGGCACAGCGTCATGAGTTTCGAAAGCGCAATGGGTTATATTTCTACTGTGGTGATGCCTCTCATGCTATTTCAGTCTGCCCTAAGCGGGGAAGACGTTTTGCACGCTCAGTTGTCTTGGGTAGTGTTCAGACTAAGTTTTTATTAACTGTTACTCTGATATGCTCTCTGTCCTCATTTTCTGCTCAGGCTTTCGTTGATTTGGGAGCAGCTATTAACCTGATGGATTTTGATTTTGCTAAACGTTGTGGGTTTCCCTTGATACCCCTACGGAAGTCTATTCCCCTACTGGGGATCGATTCTACCCCTTTGGCTGAGAATAAACCTCAGTTCTCTACTCAGGTGATAATGAGGGTTGAACCTGATCATCAGGAGAGCTGCAAATTTTTGGTTCTGTATAATCTGCATGACATTATCGTACTGGGTTTCCCTTGGTTACAGTCTCATAATCCTGTTTTGGATTGGAAATCTGTGTCTGTAACCAGTTGGGGCTGCCAATGTGTTAATACCAACACTCCTGTTTTTTCTGCCTCCCCCCAGGCTCAGGATGTTCCTGACTTTTTGATTGATTTTTCTGATGTGTTTAGCGAAAGTAAATCTGCATCCTTGCCTCCCCATAGGAGCTATGACTGCACTATTGAATTAGTGCCAGGTAGTAAATTCCCTAAAGGTCGCCTTTTTAACTTGTCTGTACCTGAACATGACGCTATGCGGTCTTATATCAAGGAGTCATTGGAGAAGGGTCATATCAGACCATCCTCTTCACCCTTAGGTGCTGGTTTTTTCTTTGTGGCCAAAAAGGATGGTTCATTAAGGCCGTGTATTGATTATCTTCTTTTGAACAATATTACTGTGAAATATCAATATCCGTTACCCTTGATTTCTGACCTGTTTTCCAGGGTGAAAAATGCTACTTGGTTTACCAAGCTTGACCTCAGGGGGGCATATAACCTTATTCACATTAAGCACGGGGATGAATGGAAGACGGCATTTAATACCCCTGAGGGGCATTTTGAGTACCTTGTGATGCCCTTTGGGCTCACTAATGCTCCTTCTGTCTTCCAGTCCTTCATGAATGACATTTTCAGGGATTTTGTGGATACATTTCTGATTGTTTATTTGGATGATATCTTGATTTTTTCCAATGACTGGGACTCTCATGTGAAACATGTTCGAACTGTATTCCAGATTTTGAGAGAGAATGCTCTGTATGTGAAGCGATCAAAGTGTCTTTTTGGCGTACAGAGGATCTCAGTTTTGGGATTCATTTTGTCCCCATCTGTTATTGAAATGGACCCGGTCAAGGTTCAGGCCATCTGTGATTGGGTCCAACCTACTTCATTAAAGGCTCTTCAAAGATTTTTGGGTTTTGCCAATTTTTATCGTAAATTTATTGGTAATTTCTCGGTTATTGTTAAACCTTTAACTGATTTGACCAAAAAGGGTTCTGATGTGGTGAATTGGCCTCCTGAGGCAGTCTCTGCATTTCAGGAACTTAAGCAGAGATTCACTTCTGCTCCTGTTCTACGGCAGCCTGATGTTTCTCTGCCTTTTCAGGTGGAGGTTGATGCCTCTGAAATTGGGGCAGGTGCCGTTTTGTCCCAAAGAGATCCAGAGACCTCTAAAAGTAACCCTTGTGCCTTTTTCTCTCGAAAATTTTCTCCTACTGAACGTAATTATGACGTGGGTAATCGGGAGTTATTGGCCATGAAGTGGGCTTTTGAAGAGTGGAGACATTGGCTGGAGGGAGCCAAACATCAGGTGGTGGTCCTTACAGACCATAAGAATCTGGTTTGTCTGGAATCTGCCAAGCGACTTAATCCTAGACAGGCCAGGTGGGCCTTGTTTTTCACACGTTTTAATTTTGTGGTTTCCTTTCTTCCTGGCACTAAGAATGTTAAGGCGGATGCCCTCTCGAGGAGTTTCCTTGCGGACTCTCCTGAGTTATCTGATCCTTCTGTTATTTTAAAAGAAGGTGTAGTTCTTTCCGCCATCTCGCCCAATTTTTAGACTGGCTCTGGAGGGGTGTCAGGAGGATAGGCCCGAGCGCTGCCCTGTTGGGAAATTGTTTGTCCCGGACCAGTGGAAAAAGAGTGTGATGTCTGAGATTCATTGTTCCGCGCTGGCCGGTCATCCCGGAATTTTTGGTACCAGAGACTTGGTTAGTCGGTCCTTTTGGTGGCCTACCTTGTCTCGTGATGTCAGGGAATTTGTGCAGTCCTGCGGGACTTGCTCTCGCTCCAAGCCTTGCTCTCGCTCTAGTGGTTTGTTGATGCCATTGCCTGTGCCCAAGAGACCATGGACCCATATCTCTATGGATTTCATTTCCGACCTCCCTGTTTCTCAGAGAATGACCGTCATCTGGGTGATTTGTGATAGGTTTTCCAAGATGATACATCTTGTGCCTTTACCTAAGTTGCCTTCCTCCTCTGAATTGGTGCCTTTGTTCCTTCAGCACGTGGTTCGTTTACACGTCATTTCTGAGAACATTGTGTCTGACAGAGGAGTCCAGTTTGTTTGAAGATTTTGGAGGACCTTTTGTTCTAAACTTGGTGTTCAATTGTCTTTCTCCTCGGCGTTTCATCCTCAGACCAATGGTCAAACTGAGAGAACAAACCAGACATTGGAGACTTATCTAAGATGCTTTGTGTCTGCTGATCAGGATGACTGGGTCTCTGTTTTGCCTTTGGCTGAGTTTGCTCTTAATAATAGGGCTAGCTCTGCCACTTTGATGTCTCCATTTTTCTGTAATTCTGGGTTTCACCCTCGATTTTCTTCAGGACAGACGGAGGCTTCTGTCTGTCCAGGTGTTGACTCTGTTGTGGAGCGTATGCAACAGATTTGGGACCAGGTAGTGGAGAGGTTGTCCCTCTCTCAGGAGAGGGCCCAACGGTTTGCTAACCGGCATAGGACTGATGGTCCTCGGTTTAAAGTGGGGGAGTTGGTCTGGTTGTCCTCAAAAAATATTCCTATGAGAATGGCATCTCCTAAATTTAAGCCTAGGTTCATTGGACCTTATAAGATCATGGAGATTCTTAATCCTGTTTCTTTTCGTTTGCTTCTTCAAGGGACATTTAAGATCCATAACGTGTTCCACAAGTCCTTGTTGAAGAGGTTTGTTGAGCCAGTGGTTCCTACTGCTTTGCCTCCTGACCCTGTTGTGGTTGAGGGCAATATGGAGTTTGTGGTTGAGAAAATATTGAATTCTCGTTTTTCTAGACGGAAACTCCAGTATTTGGCTAAGTGGAGAGGTTATGGTCAGGAGGACAATTCTTGGGTGTTTGCTTCGGACATCCATGCTAGGAGACTCATCCGTGCGTATCATAGAGCTCATCCTGACGGACCTGGTTGCTCAAGTGAGGGTTCGGTGACCCCTCCTCAAGGGGGGGGTACTGTTGTGAATGGACGTGAAATGAGTTCTGAGCAGAGGCTCCCTCTGGTGGTTACAAGCGGTACTGGACTGTCCAGTGAAGATTGTGAGGAGTGGGAATCAGGTGTTACTGACTGGTCTTATATAAGGGAGTCGCCTTCCCATCAGGGTTGCCGGTGATCAATTGTTCTGGTCTCAATCCTTGAGTCCTGTTTCCTTTGTAGCCTGCTGTGTCGTGTCTGCGTCTCCTGCTAACAGGTAAGACATTTTCTTCTTTTTGTTTTTGTGCTTGATTTTTGCATTTTGTCCTGCACTTCTGTGGGGGCCTTCAGGGTCCCCTCCGGGGGCTTTTGCCCTCTCAGTTTAATACAGCCACTGATGTTTGTACTTTTGCTTTTTCCAGTTTTTTCAGTGGCTGCTGTTTTGATTTTGTTACACCAGAGAACTAATTTAGGTGGTAGAGGTCGTGTGATCTCAGGTGATTTTGAAATTAGTAGAGTTGGTGCTTTTCAGGGTTTTTTGGGATTGCAGTAAGTGCCCTTCCTATCCTTTTCTATTTAGGTAGTTTGGGCCCCAACTTTTGCTCATACTATTTTCTGTCTGTGTCAGTATTTCTTCTTGTCTAACCGCCATTACATGTTTGGGGGCTTTCTTTGTTCTTTGGGGATCTGCTCCGGGGCAGATAGCTTTCCTCTTTCTATCTTTAGGTGTAGTTAGTTTCTCAGGCTGTGACGAGGCGTCAAGGACCAACGTAGGAACGCTCCACGGCTGCCTCTAGTTGTTGTGGTTAGTCAGGGTACTGCAATCTCATAGATTCCAACTGCTCTGGTGTATTGCCTTTTTTACCTGCACTCCTCAGCTACCGAAACATAACAATATCCATTGACTCTTAATGGTATTCGGATAGAAAACTGAGGGACAAGCATTGTCTATCCAGATTCTTCTCTTTTACAGGGCTCCCCATAGACTTAAAACTGATGTGTGCATGTCTTATTCAAGAAAAAACTGACATCTCTCGAACATCTCGCACGTATGTGTGAATGAAGCCTAATATGCAGAGTCTTTCATCTTCTGAGCTCCTATTATTACAGATCTTGTGCTTTTAGTGCATTACTGCTGTGTCTCTCACATGAAGGATATAAATGCCATGATGATTTCACAGAAAAACTGATGCAAATAGGAAATGCTGAAATACAATTCTGCAAGTACGTACAGCTTAGAAGCAGAGACGTAAACTATGGTGGAGCTGCCACAATGCTTGAGAGGAGGGACGTCTGTATTATCATATTTTGCTTTAAATATTTCCTTTTCCTAACCATGTGACCAATGTAGCCAATCACTGACCTCCGCAGTCTTGTGCCGTACACCTCTGAGGCCAATGATTGGCTACAGTTGTCACATGTAAACAGGGGACTTTATCCTTGAAGCCCATTAAATAAAAACCGAGGACTCACTGGAGCCCTGGGAAAGAGGGTGATTTAAGTAAGTGAGTTTTGTACCATTCCCAACATCTAGCCAAATTTGTTAGGATCTCTAAAAAATTCTGTAATGCTCAATATCACCTGCACACAAATTAGGGCTAAAAGCTATTGAGTATAAGAGACAATATCAATCTGAAGTGCACAACATAAATGACTACATCACCTTTAAAAAGTAAGATTTTAATCAAAATCTCACTGAACATAAGAACAATTCCCAAAATTTTGTCAAGTCTGAGTTTAATAGAACATTTGTATAACCCAAGACATAAAAGTAAGGTTAATAATATAATTTTCCTTACAAATTCTTCAGATTTCCTCAAATTAGTTGATGAGAAAATTAATACACCCCACATCAAAAACAGCTAGATTTAGTATTTTGTATGACATTTATAATTTTAAAGGAAAGCACCAAATTTTCTAAGCATAGAATGAACAAATTAGCAACATATTACAAAATTTATCTTTTTCCATTCTTCAAGTGGGACCTCTTTTAGAGCCTGGATGCTGGATGGAGAGTGACACTCAACTTGTCTCTTCAGAATTCCCCATAGATGTTTTGGCTGGGTTCAGATCAGGAGACATACTTGGCCATTGAATCATGTTCACCCTGTAATGCAACAGATATGTGTTTTGTATCATTCTAGTGTTGGAAAAGTGCACGTCTAGCAAGAACTTGTGGTAGCATCTCTTTCAGTATTGAGCAGAACATCTGTGAATTCATGATACCATCAATGAAATATAGCTCCCCAATGCCAGTAGAACTCATGCAGCCCCACTTAAGGACCCTGCCACCACTATGTTTCACTGTAGGCACCATAAATTAAAATCTTACAAAGTTGATGTACTCATTTTTGCTGATCACTGTGTGTGTGTATATGTATGTGTGTACATAATTAGTAAAATATAGGTGCAGCACTAGCAAGGCAAAAGATTATTAGCTGGTGCAAAGCCTACCAGGCATAGCCAAACCTCAATATATCCCAGAAAATTAAGGCAACACTCCAAAGGTCCAAAGAATGGTGGTTTATTGACCCATCATGTCAGAGCGACGTTTCATTCCAAGCGTGGAACTTTTCCAAGCTATGGGGACTAAAAATAAAAAGCTTAAATTACCCCCTTTCCCGTTTTAAAAAAAGAAACATATTTGGTACTGCTGCATCTGTAAAGTCAAAATTTGTCAAAATCCAGAATTACCGTATTTTGCAAATTATAAGACGAATCGACCATAATATACACCCAAAATTTGGAGGAATTTTTTTCACCCCCTCATGACCAGAGGTATTTTCGTTTTTGCGTTTTCGTTTTTTGCTCCCCTTCTTCCCAGAGCCATAACTTTTTTATTTTTTGTCAAAATGGCCATGTGAGGGCTTGTATTTTGTGGGACAAGTTGTACTATTTGAACGACATCATTGGCTGTAACATATTGTGTACTGTAAAACTGGAAAAAAATACAATGCGGTGAAATTGCAAAAAAGTGCAATCCCATACTTGTTTTTTTTTGTTTTTTTACTGTGTTCACTAAGTGCTGAAACTGACCTGCCATTATGATCAGGGTGGATTTGATTTAAATCAAACTGATTTAAATCACGATTTAAATCACTAGTCAGTAAGGCTTGATTTAAATCAGTGATTTAAATCAAAGTTTCTACCTAAACTAGTTCTTGCTACTTTAACATGCAAGTAGATGAAGATTTTTAGAATCCCTTTTTATATTACTTTTTTCTCCCCAGTTTAATGGGTTAATCATTCATATTTGGACACCACTGTTCTGTTGTACTTAGGAAGGAGAAAAATAATCCTGACCTTAATAACAATTTAAATAAATTTATTCAACTGAAACAATAACAACATTACAGCATAAGTTATTTGCTTAAACAAACATCCATGTTTGTTAACTAATTTGGCTAAACAAAATATATATATATTTTAAGAAACTTAGACTGTCAGCCCAGCCGACACATGAAAAACTTAAATACTACTGTCCCTGCTGTCCTCTGTAGCTCACTCGTCGTCATCTTCATCATCATCTTCTTCTTTGTTCCTATTCATAATCTGGAAAAGAAAAACAAGCTTTCCTGCTTTATTGAGTCCCAACCGATTTCTCAATTTAGAATGAATGAGTCCAAAGGAAGAGAATATTCTTTCAACGCCTGCAGAAGAAGCTACTGCTGTTAAAAGTGAAATCATTACTTGAACAGTGTCTAAATCCAAGCGCTTAAGTGACTTCCACCAGTTTACTGGTGTGACCTTCCTTAAAATATCTTCAGCAAACATATATTTCTTGAATGGTTCCCCCTTAGCTCTGAAGTTTATTATAGTTGGCATTAAAGATGGATGATTGCTGGATACCCATGTCATAGCTAACTCCTCTTCCTCAGCACTTAGGTTTTGACCCTGATATTGGATATTGACAATATTTGCCAAAAAATGAGCTGGAGTCAGTGTTTTTCCCATTCGTTTGTTTACTGCTTGTAATTTAATTCTGTCCATGTGTAGTTCTGTTTTTAAGTGTTCACTCAGTTCCTTCCAAATTTCAACAGCATCCGCAATAAAACAGCTATTTTTCTGTATTTTGTTTAAAGCTTGAGAGATGGGTTTCAGGAAGCTCAGCATATGTTCAACATTTCTCTTAAGCCCAATGTTGAGGATTTTGGCCGTGACAGTGCCATCTATTTTATCTTGATTTTCTTCACAAAGTGTCATCAGAATAGGCCAGAGCTGTTGCACATTGCTCCATTTCTCTGTCATACACTTGATCCAGCAGTTTCCCTGCAACATCAGCTCTGCTGGGTGGACTGTATCCTGGTCTCAGTGACTGAACCATATTAATGAAATGTGGGTTCTCAGTCAGACGGAAAGAAGAGTTTGTTGCATAAATAAACTGGGCAATTTTTTCATCAATCAACTCTTTTTCTAATCTGCTAGTTCTTATCACAAACCTATCTATGGTGGTTCCAGGAGGTAAAGGTTTTTTCTTCCTTTTGGGTGATGGTGATATGTGGCTGTGGGTGTCTGATGATGATGCTGCTGCTAATGAAGCACTATCCTGGATGGATAACTCTGAAACTGTAGAACAGGATGATGGTGATCTTGGAGGTGGATAGTTTCCAGAATCCATGAATTCCCCTAAAACAAAAAAAGTCAATGCTGTTATTTTATTGTTTATACAATTTCTGCTTATTGTACACAACACAGCACTGCCCCAAAAGGAATATTTTTTTTCTTCATAACTGTACCAAATGGCAGTAACATGCAGTAATAATAAGAAATATAATTTTTCTCAGACATGACAGTTCAGTCTTTAGAAATAGGATTCAATAAAAATGTTTACCAACCTGAAGATCCTGCCTGTTCAGAAGTGTTTCTTTGGTCATCTTCATCACTGCACTTCTCATGATGTTGCCTCATTCGCGCCACCAGGCCTTGCATGTCTTTGTTGCATCGTTTGCATTTTGCACGCATGCCTGCCTTACCGATAGGCGAAGGAGCTTCATTAAAATATTCCCAAACTGGGTCTCTTTTACGGCCTGCTGCCATTATAAGGAAAGAATGTAATAAACCTCAGATCGTACACACAAACAGATCCAGACTTGTCTGTCTGTGGCTATGCTGCAGTATTGTGCTCAAAGTTTCACTTTCTTGTCTGCTTGCCCTTCCTCCTCCTCACACTTAGATTCACATTCTTCTTGTGTTGTGCAGATCTATTCCACTCCAAACAATCAAAAACATATTGTCTAACTTCTTGGACTTGGCACTGAAGGGGTTGATTCTGTATTCATATAGGTTTGTAGAACAATAGGATTAAGGTCTTTTTCTCAACTCTGTTCATGTTGTAACATTTTTGCCGTGAAGAAGAGGCTGGGACCTCTGCGGAGTCAAATTCAGTTTTGAGAACTGCGTAAGTAAAGCGAGCGTCTGTGATAATATAGGAGAGAAACTGCCCACTAATCCTACAGAAACCTCTGGAAGAGCATGGCATTGTGAATGTTACACATATACAGCCTTTATTCTACTGAGTTAAACAACTCAGCTTTATCTCATGATGGAAGAACCTTTGGATGGTAAAATATTTTCCTCAAAAAGCAGTTTATTGAAAAAAATCCGATTTAAATCAAAAAAATCCGATTTAAATCAAAAAAATCCGATTTTTTTGATTTTTTTAAAAAAATCATTGATTTTTATCCACCTTGATTATGATTCTCTAGGTCATTATGAGTTCACAGACACCAAACATGTCTAGGTTCTTTTTTATCTAAGTGGTGAAAAAAAAATTAAAAAATTTGTAAAAAAAAAAAAAAATGCGCCATTTTCCGATACCTGTAGCGTCTCCATTTTTCGTGATCTGGGGTTGGCTGAGAGCTTATTTTTTGCTTGCCGAGCTGACGTTTTTAATTATACAAATTTGGTACAGATATGCTCTTTTAATCGCCCGTTATTGCATTTTAATGCAATATTGCGGCGACCAACAATGTAATTCTGGCGTTTTGACTTTTTTCTCATTACGCCGTTTAGCGATCAGGTTAAATTTTTTTTATATTGATATTTATATATATACATGTTATAGATATTATAGATATATTTATATAGATCTGGCGATTCTGAACGCGGCGATATCAAATATATATATGTTGGATTTTTTTTTATTTTATTTTGAATGGAGCGAAAGGGGGGTGATTTGAACTTTTATATCTTTTTTTATATTTTAAGCAACATTTTTTCTTACTTTTGGCATGCTTCAATATTTTCCATGGGAGACTAGAAGATGCCATAACCTGATCGGTTCTGTTACATACGGGCGATCATCAGATCGCCTGCATGTAGCAGAATTACTCATTTGCTATGAATGCCGACCACCGTTCCTTTTTACCGATAGCTTACCTGGGGGTCACAGGAGGCAGGGTCGCCACTTCAGGAGACCAGCGGCGGCAGGAGTGGGGCGATGCTGTGCTGCCTGGGATCCCAGAAGGGGTTGGCGCTGGTGAGAGGAGTCAATTTTCCCTATGATATCCCTGTGGTGGGCTTCAGGAAAATGGCTGCTGGAGGCGGCTCTTACGCTGATTAAACAGGAACAAACAAGCAGAAATCTTACAGAAAACGGATCCACTTTTTGTTGGATATAAATGGCACTCAAAGGACTCCATTGACTATAATGGTTTCGTTTTTGTTACTGAGTCTCATTTTACCAGAAAAAGTGCCCGAACGCATTCACTGACACTAAACTAACTACACATTGTAAAATATGGTGAGGAATTGAAGCACAAGGTATAGTGGAAAGTTGTGTAGCTTTCTATTTATGTTGTTGCATAGGATGCCTATGGACTATTATGCAAGTCTTGAGTACCCCATGCTATTATTATATGTTATAATGAAATATCATTTGTTGTCTCACTCTTGTGTTTGGTGTGTCATATTGTTATGACGGCTGTTATGTATTATTTTATAGGGTTTCCCTGTATGAAGAATGGGTCTTGCGGCGATGGGACTTGGATTTCGTAGCAGTTGTCTGAAAGGAAGGCTGAATACACTGCCCGAAAACTGGCGTTGGGTTTTAAGTTTTGGAATCACAAGGACTATATACAGTGAGACAGGACAATGGGAAAAAGTATATGACTTGGAAACGAGAAAAAAAGTGGAAAAAATTTGGCATCACAAGATAAAAGACAATTTTACTACAATTAATGAATTAGACGTAAGTATATTTATACCTGTGTCTCCCGACACTAAGCATATGACTTATGTAGGTAATTGCTTGCACCAGAAATTTTTAGTGGCTTCATAGCAAAAGGGGTGAATACATATGCACATGCCAATTTTTAGCTATTTGTTTCCATAAATTTAATTTATGACTGTATTTTTCTCACTTCACCAGGTTAGACTATTTAGTGGTAATA